>PVIC010003603.1:57901-67915 GCA_004025085.1 Thryonomys swinderianus | reverse complement strand
GAACAGATCGTCCCCTGTCACCCTCTTCAGCTCTGAGCCATTCTCAGCCGCCCACTCGAAAGCTTCATTTTCCGCTGTTCCTCTAGGTGGATTTCTCTGCGTCTCCCACCAGGGCCACAACACAACCTCCCGGGAGTCTTCCTGGCTCCAACTGTCTTTCTTTTTTTTGAGACAGGGTCTCGCTTTGTAGTTCAGGCTGGCCCTGAGCTCACTATGGAGCCCAGGCAAGCCTCAAACTAAGCAATCCTCCTGTCTCTGCCTCCCTAGTGCTGGGATGACAGGTATGAGCCACCGTGCCTGGCTTTTTTTTTTTTTTGGTCCAACTGTCTTTCTTAAACACAACAGCCACAGTGCCACCAGGGTTACTTTTCAATTTGTCATTTGTGCTTATTTTTTCTTTTGCATACACTATTAGGAAACTTCTAAAACAGAAAAAGGTAGGAAATATATCATCCAGTGCTAGACAACAGCTTAAGAAGGCTGATCATTTTTCTCATATTTCATGTTGTAGCTCATGTAATCCTTAGGTGTCTCCAATTGACTCACTGCCAATGTCCTCTGATCCCAGGGTCACTCACACCCTATGACACATATAGTCAATCCATCACCGCAGCGAAATGATCTCATCTCTTAAACATGCGCCAAACTAGCCTTCATCAACATCTCTACCCACCGCGTGACCCCAACCTTGCTCTCACCTCTTGCGAACTCCTCTGGAGGAGTCCCCTAATGAGCCCATGCACCAGTCCCCTCCAACCGCTTTCACACGCAGTATCTGAGCAGCTGTAAAGTGCACATCAGCTGATGTCTCCTGTCCCAAACACATCAGAGCTCTGGGAGTCCCTGCCTCAGTTTCTCCCTGCACATCGCTACTCCAACTCTACTCCTGTCATTGTGACCTTCTGTCAATACCCTGGTCATTATAACCCCTTCTCAAAGAACCTCATGAACAACTGCGCTCGCACAAGGAATACTTCTCCTTTCCCTCCTTACAAGTTAACTCAACTCAGTGGCCCTGTCCTTGACACACATCCTGCCCCCTTTGACATGTACTCACAGTGCCTCATACCATTTAGTTACACTTTTATTTTGGGAAGTTTAAATGTTGGCTCCTGAAAAGACTCTAAGCTCCAGGTATAAGCACTCTATTGGTTTTAGCTCCTAATTTTATACTCGATTCGTGAAGTCTGGTACACAGTCTGAGCTCAGGAAGTAATCAACGAATGAATGAGGACAGAGCCTTTTCTGTTAAATGTTCTAATTGGAACCACAGGCTCCTTTACTACTGGGAACACTACTTACAAGAGTACCCAAAACCCTAAGAATGAAACTGTACTACTTGTGAAAATTCATTCTTTCACAGGAGGTTTTTAATGCCAGAGTAATAGTTTTCCTGGGTTATAATCTTGTATTATTTCATGTTTTACCCAGTAATTCTCTAGGAGTGAATGGAGGTATACTCTTCAGTGTGTCCCATTTAATAACTATCAAAGGTAAGCTAATGATATCTTCCTACCTCATGGCTTTCAGGCGCCCCCTCCATAAAACAAAGGAGCAGACCAAAACTGAAAGGCCCTTGCCCACTCCAAATTCTGAATCTGGGAGAGGTTTTGAACTCAGCATTGATATGGCAAAAGACTCACTGAACAGCTCAGTTCCCAAACCAGCCTGGTTTGTCCAAAGACATCTCTTTCCACCTGCGCAGGCCCTTGGCTAGGATGTCGGGGACAGTCACCCACTCTCACCATCCACCTCTCCAGGCTCTTCTCACTTCTCCACACACTGCCCCTTGTTCTCCCCAAGCCAAAGTTCTCCTCAAGCTATTATGCTTATGACTGATGCATGGACTCCTCCTACCCTTCTACACTGAGAACTACAAAGCAGCCCTCTAGGATTTCCTGATGCTATTACCTTCCCAGGCTAATTACTAATCACTCCTTTAACTGTGCTCCTACAGTACATTGGCTACATCTCAGATAGAGGCTCGACATGAATTAGTGGAGGAATGGAATATGGACAAACACATGGCATGGATGGATGGATGGATGGATGGATGGATGGATGGATGGAGCCACTGAGGAAATAGTACCAGATTTTTAAGAGACTCAATCTCAGGGACACCTATCATAACATCTAAGGAGTTATAATGTTATACTGTATCATATTAAACTGTAAATCCTGTTAGAGAAAAACACTTTCGGGATGTACCTTCAAGAGAAAACTCTGATCTTTACCCTCTGAAATGGCAAGCCGCTCTCATTTTTTTATTTAGACCAAGAATCCCATCTACTGTGTACAAATGAATGCTAGATATGTATGCTTCAGATTACAAGAAAACAACTTAAAAATGTACTTGTAGGCAAAAGAATAAAGGACTATGACTGACTTATGTTTGTTACTGGTAGCGTGTAATAGGTAACAAATTAAAGATAGCTAATTTATCAAACCAAAGACCTGAAGACAACATATGCATTAATGAAGCCTCAGTTTGTATTGCCATCAAATGCACTTGAAATATATGTCATTCTTAGATTTCATTTTGGAAACAACTTTCCTGCTGCCAGGCATGGTGGTTCAAACCTGTCATCCCAGCATTTGTGAGGCAGAGGCAGGAGGATTGCTGAATTGAGGCTTCCCTGGGCTCCATAGTGACCTCAGGGCCAGCCTGAACAACCAAGTGAGACCCTGTCTCAAAAAAAAAAAAAATACTGAGACAACTTTCCTGCTAAATCTCTTTAAGTGTCTCAGGTGTTCTTGCAAGAAACTCAGACACAGTTGAAATTCACCTTGTCTCTAGATATTGTGAAGTAGCTATGTTCTTCAACAAAGGGTTGGGGATTTAGCTCATCAGAACTGCTCTTGCCGCCCAAGTACAAAGCCCTGAGTTTGATCTCCAGTATCAAAAACAAAACAAAACAAACAACAACAACAAAAATGAGTCTATTCCTTTAGTATCTCCTGGGGATAGTTTTTCCCCAACAGTATTGGCCTTTACTAACTGAACATGACCATAAACTAGCACCATGATTTCTCTGTTTTATTTTGTCATACATTAAACAGTTTCTTGTTGAACTTTAGCAACTGTAAGAAAAATATCAGGGAATGAACTTTAGTAGAGGTACAAATACAATGACCCAGCATCACTGTTTTAGTCACAGGTCTTGAGAGCACAAGGGGTCACTTGTGTTTTTTGTTTTGTTTTGTTTCTTTTGGTGGTACCAGGGACCGAACTCATGACCTTGCACTTCTGAGGCAGTCAGGGTGCCACTGAGATACATCATCATCCCCCTTTGAGAGCATAATTTTAAACAGCACATAAAAGTGCATATGACACTGTTCTCATCTCTCCCATTTACTGCAGTTTACTTGAATTAATCGATATAGACACAAATTTTATATTCAAGTCATTAAAAAGTATATGCAAAGTGAAAGCACTAAATTTACAACATAACCATGCTGAGGAGAATGTCCTAACCAGCTTTCTATTAGCACTTATAATTTCATTCTTCCATGTAATTATATGAGTTCAGTACCTGCTGACAATTGCCTAAAACTTGAATAGGTGTGAAAAACATTCTCAAATATAGCTATTAAATATTTTCTAAAAAGTAAAATGGTACCCTGAATAGGGATTCATCTCTTAGTTTCCACAATGCTATTTATTTAAAGAACAAATATATAAAGTTTTATAACTTCCTACAAAGAAATTCACAACTTTTTAAAACTAAAAATCAAAACAAATTATGAAAGTTTTTCTTATGCCAATCATGTAGCTCTAAATGCAGACAATAACATTCTTTACCTTCACTGTCAAAATAATATTTACAATGATTCCCTTTGCCACAATCCAACTCGAACCCAACAAATGCTGCTTTCACCCTTTACAGGTTGATGGTCTAAGATATTACAGGTTGACAGTCTAAGATGAATGAACACAGCAGAAAAAAATGATGGGAATGCTTTGTCCCTGGTAACACAAAGAAGGCAAATCATCTCCCTGAGCCAGAATTTTGCCTTCATCTTTCTGATACAAGGATCTCCAACTCACGAACAAGTGGTGGTCTAAAAGGTCACTTAAGAACTGTCTTCCCATGACACAGAGCATGATGCCCCTGAGGTCACGCCACCAAACGCAATTTAACACCAGAACAAAATAAAAACAAGCTGTGACTATACCAGAAATTAAATATAAAACTGTACAGCATGGTAAGATCTTTAACGCCGGTGTCAGGGGTACAGCAGCGCCAACCGGAAGGCAGCATGGAAGTTGGCGCTGGTGTGTGGATGTTCTCCGCATCCAATGAACTAACCAGGACCTAAGAGGGGATCTTTCCTACAGCCACGTTCATCTCACTGTGAACGTTTCCTTTGGCCTCTCACTAAAACATCCACCTTTAGGTTCCCTGTAGAAGGGCTTGTGGGGTTTCGAAGACGAGGGGCTCACAAGGGAAAGGGGAGAAAGAATTCCCAGTCCGACCTGCAGGGTATGGAGAAAAGAGAAAGGAAATTAAAGACCCTAAATTCTCTACAGGTATTTTATCTTATGAAATATAAAGTAGCCGGGAAAACAGAACATGGTGGAAGCCAAGCTGAGAGCCCCATCCAAGACGCCCCTTTCAGAGCTGTGGTGGGGCCGGACAGAAGGCAGGACGGAAGTCGCCTGGAGGCCGCCACTGGCGCCGTCGATTTGCACCAAGGGAGAACTGCCCACCTCCCTGACTTTCTCCCGTTTGGGGGTTTTGTTTCTCCCCTCTCCGCAGGCTGCAGTTAGAAGCAAGGAGCTCATTCTACCTCGGGGGCACTGCCTGCCGGCCCTCAGGGTCCTGGCGTGAACGTGGGGACCGGTGGTCTAGAAAGACTGAAACAAGTAGTCAAACGACGTGTGAGAGACGATGGGGCCGTATCAGCCGGGCACTGAACTCAGGAAACAAAGTGTTGTGCCCATCTTCCGTGCCTCAGACCTGCCGGGCACTTGGACCTGCCTTCCTCCTGGCAGTGCACGGTGCCCACCGAGGGCACACAGCCTGCAGGCATGCCTCAGAGGCACGGATGCATACGCGCCAACACTGAAAGGGCAGCATTCTATGCCACAGGAACCATGGTCCTCTTTCGGGATGCCACATGACCCTCTTTGGACGTAAGTGATGAAAAATCAGAAGCATAGCCAGTAAGACTGGGCTCTGAATGTGACAAGTGTCACCTGAAGGTGCACGGCTGCCCTTCACTGTTAGAGGGCAGGTCTGCCAGATGTGACAGAGCTTCACCCAGCTCGAACCAAGGCCCTATGGACTCAAGGCAACGGGGAAGAAAGGCGCTGGGCGCAGCGGGGCATCGCCCGGGTTTCTCTGCAGAAACGCAGGACTCGCCTTCCCAGCCACTGCAGCCTCTTCCAGGTGGGCTGCACCCAACCGAGGCAGGCCCGCCCACCACACTGGGGCGGCCCCCGAGGGCCAGGCCAGCCCGGGTGACCAGGGCTGTGGCGGGGCCTCCGCTGAGGGCCAACTTCTCCCTCTGCCTATTCTGTTTCTCTTCTTCCTTCCATGGTGAGCTCTAAGAACAACCTGGTGAACTCCTCACCAGCTAATCTCTAGCCTAGAGTTTGCTTCCTATGTATTCCCATCTGCTAAAAGCTTCTTCCAATCAGAATCTGCCTCTTGCTCAATTTATTCTCAAGTCCTTATTTGAGAGGGATTGTTGCCTTATTATTGTGTCCTAACATTTTACTAAATTCTTTATATGTTTTCTCTAAGCTTTCGTGATTAGGCAATTGATCCCTATTTTAGAAACAGAAAAACAAGAGAGGGAAATAGGGAAGCCAATTAGCAATATCATGAGAGAGCTCTTCTACATTCAGATTTATTCGATGACACTGTTGCTGTGGGAGTAAACGGGCCAGTTCTATCCCCCAGAGTGATAAGCACACGCTTTACCTTGGTTTTCACGATGCAAACACAAAAGCACTTTCCTAAGTGGCTGTAAGAACTGAAGGTCAAAAAAATAAAACTTTAATTACTGTATCTAGCCACCAGTACCTCTGATAACAACTTAAAAGGACAGAAAAGGTTCTGGTTTGGGCTACCTGCCAGCCTAGGGAGCATCTTGGAAGATAGGGTTTAAACAATCACCTCCAAAGCTCCCTCCCTTACAGGAAAGGGGCACAGTGAGAAAGACAGAGATGGAGCCGGGACCCCGCTCCACCACTTTGGCTCTGCCACTGCTATTCCAGGATGCCACCCCTTGCCCAGCCCAACACACCGTGACATCATGAGAATTGAACAAATGTAACAACTGCGTGATTTGCGTGTCTATAAATACAAATAAAATATTATTTTATCAAGGCTAACTGGAAATTTGGAGTTTGGGTATGAATCTGGCATGCACTGAAAAGCTAAAAAAAAAAAAGGCTTCCATTATACAAAACAATACCAATCCTTTTTGTGTTATAATGTCCCAAAAATAAGTTAAATTTAGATTAAGTTTTAAGCCATTGGGGGACTGATACCACTGTTTTTTCTGATGAAACAGCAAAAATAAAATAAGATACAAGTCTGATAAGGAAAGTAATGAGCTAAGAGAATTTCTACAAAATGCTCTGGTAGAAGGGAAGATGTACAGCTTTGCACATTCACTCTGCTACGTGGGTATTATTATTTGCACAAAGGACAATAAACACCACCAGGAGGGGAAAGGTCACAGTACGGTCCTCATGCCACAAAACAGAATGAAGCTGCAGAAAACAACTGCTTTCACCATAACCCAAGTGAAAGTTATTAAGAAATAAAATACAATTTTCTGATCAATTGTATTTACTGTGCCACCAAGTGTTTGGTGAAAGCAAACACAAACAAAACCAAAGAGTGCCTGTTCTCATTATGAGATAATTAATATTCAAAAAATAACATGTAAGAGAATTGTCTTAAACATAGGATTAAGCCTGCTAACTTTCTTGTTTTAGTTGCTTTGTTTTCCTATGAGGGAAAGAAAAAAATACAACTTGTTCTGTCCGTCTGCACTCTTTGTCCTGAATTCCCTCCATATATACTGAATATTTGAAATCACAACACATACAGCATGGTGGAGCTCAAGTAAGTGGTCCATCTAGGGAACCATCTGCGCATCTCCATTAGTTTTGTCTCTTCTCTCGTCTTTCTTCTTCCACACTCCAGTAAGCGCTCACTTTTCTGATCATGCCCCCAACACAGACTTCTCGAGAGACCTGCTCCGATATCACCGGCAGGTTACATAACTTCCCCTGCGAGGGCATCACGCTCCTTGCATTACTCCCTTCCATTCTAAGCCAATTTCCAATATGGAACATGAGCCTAATTTTGACTGGATGTGGCCACTGACAACCAGTCACAAACAATTGCTCCAGGCGATGAGAAGCCAGTGAATGAACAGTTCAGTGGAGAAACAATTCTCAGCTCTTTGAAAATCCAGCTCCTGTGCACTCCTCCTGGTGCTTCCTGCACAAACCCCTACAACAGTCGCACTCTTCCTCTTATCCTCTCGTCTGTATCCCTCCAAGTGCTACCTTAACTTGGGAGTCAGGCTTCCTGCTGCTCTTCAAAATAATTCAAAACCATGCTTGGGGGTGCCTCCCTGGAATCCCAGCAATGGGGAGGCTGAGCCTGGAGAATCACAAGTTTGAGACCTGCCTCAACAAGTCAGTGAGACTCAATTAATTACAAAATAAAAAAAAATGGCTGGAGACACAGCTCAGTGGTAGTGTGTCACTGGGTTGGATCCACAGTAAGGCAAAACAGAAAACTCCAGTATCTTCTCAGAGGCAGGCTGGCCTCCCTATTCCACTATGTGTCACTTACTGGACTTACCACCTCTGGGCTTTATGGTCCTTTATGTCCCTAACACCTGGCGCAATGCATGATACCCAGTGGCTCCTCAACAAATGTCATCTAAAGACACGGAGGAATAAAACACCATGTAGGCAGGTTACTCACATATTCAACCACCTCAGAGGTCTCCTTCTGCATGGTAGCATGTTGTTGGGCACTAGAAATGCAATTGTGATGGGAATACTTTGTATCCTGTTTGTGGAGTTCATAAATCATGAGAAAACATAAGATTCCTTTTTTTTCTTTTTTTTTTTTCTTTTTTTTTTTTTGAGACAGGGTCTTGCTTTTTTGTAGCAAGCTGGCTCTGAGCTCACTATGTAGTCCAGGCAAGCCTCAAACTCAGCAATCCTCCTGTCTCTGCCTCCCAAGTGCTCTCAGAAATCCTCCTGTCTCTGCCTCCTGAGTGCTGGGATGACAGGCGTGAGCCACCACGCCCGGCACTGTGGGATGTGGTATTGATTGCTGGCGGGCGTGAGTCTCCATGCCCAGCATTGTATGTGATCACCAGGAATCGAACTCAGGACCTTGTGCTTGCAAGGCAGGCGCCGGAACCACTGAGCTAACCCTCCGGCCCAAGATTCCGTTTTTTGTTTTATTTTGCTTTATAAAATGTTTTTATCTTCTGTGTTCTAAAGAACACATTTCAGAATGTGCCCACAGGCTACACTTTTGCTCAGATTTTGTTAATCCTGTAATTTAGCTCATCTTGTGTGGATTTTATCCATTCTATTAATTTTCATCAATTTCCACTGCTTGTAGAAATCCCGTTACAACAAGACAACAAGGCCCCTTCCACGCAAGCACTAGGAATCCAGCCAGCAGAACACTGAGAAATGAGGAACAGCAAACTGTTGAAGAGAAGTGAAGAGAGGGGCCAGCCCACACACACACTGGGGTGAAGTGTGCCGATGTTCTCGCCTGCCAAAAAGTGTCTCCAAACAATGACCCCGAGTCGAGCTGAGGGCTATTTCTAGATTGCATCACTGGGTGGATTTCATCACTGAATTTCATTATAATCATTTGGTTCTGGTGGTATTTGCCAAAATTCTCTACTGTTCAGTCACTGGTTTTTCTTTTCTAACAGGTATGGTAGGGAGAGGTACTTTAAAAGTACGCAAATGCAGTCTTCTCATCATACTTAGCCTCCAGCGAGGATTCTTGCCCACAACCTTAGCCATTTCTAATTCTTACGTTTATTCAAAGGGTTATTCAAACTCAGCTAGAGTATTATACTTGCCAATGAAACCCTCAATGGGCCCTTTTTTGATATGGACACAATATACTGAATTTTGTCTTGACTTCTTAAATATAAAGCATAAAATTGATGCTACTGCTGGGTGTGGTGGCTCATGCCTGTAATCCCAGCACCTGGGAGGCAGAGGCAGGAGGATTGCTGAGTTCTAGGCTTGCCTGGGCTACATAGTGAGCTCAGGGCCAGGCTGAACTACAAAGCGAGATCCTGTCTCAAAAAAAAAAAAAAATTAATGCTACTACCTAAGTATCTTTGAGATCCCCCATTCAATATACCATGTAAAATTTCATGTTTCAGAAAATGGAAAAACTTTTATATCAGAAGATTTACACATTAATAATAAGATTTGCACATTAGTTAATTTTTAGTACACTGCAGGAACACTTTAGATATTTCTTTAAATAATCTGAACATATGTATTTGGTAAAAGAGTTTTTGAACTCTCAGTGAACATTTTCAAAGGAAACTGGTTAGGTCTTCTCATTAACTACAACCATTTGTAGGTTTGAATTAAATCCTTTATGGGTTTAATTCTCCTCCAGTTCACTGCAGTTGGTAGTTTATAAGAGAATCTTAGTGAATATATATATATATTTTATGTCATGACACGAATATAAACTTGCTAATATTCTTTCATAATAACACTTATTTTAACTAGGGTATTAGGGACTTACTGATATTCGCAACAGCTATCAAGAATTATTTCTAGGGCCAGAGGGTTAGCTCAGTGGTTCCGGCACCTGCCTCGCAAGCGTAAGGACCTGAGTTCGATCCCCGGTTCCCACATATAATGCTGGGTGTGGTGGCTCACGCCTGTAATCCCAGCACTCGGGAGGCAGAGACAGGAGGATTGCTGAGTTCGCGGCGGCTTGCCTGGGCACCATAGTGAGCTCAGGGCCAGCCTGA
>PVIC010003603.1:0-57801 GCA_004025085.1 Thryonomys swinderianus | reverse complement strand
ACAAGACCCTGTCTCCAAAAAGCAAAAAAAAAAAAAAAGATTATTTCTATTATACATTATATTTGACTACAAATATCTTAAAGTAAAACATTAACCATAAACTACAGTGAGTATCTTACAAAAGATTTACATTTTAGAGATTTTTATAAGGTTGACTATTAAGAATCAATGCCTGGATACTTAAGCTATCTCATAATAGCTTACTTAATACTCAGGCTGCTAAAACAGTAAATTCTCATACAATGAAAAATTAGAGGAATGGGGGTATTAGTAACAAGGAAGGGAGGCATGGTATGGGATAGGTTTTGGCAAATGTGCACATGCAATGGGCATGAGTTAGCTCCACCCCCATAACACACTTCTCGTGCTGGTCTGATCCCAGAAAAGGCCACAAATTCTCGCTTTACCACAACACGGGGAACCATCCATAGTGCTCAGTATGGGTCATATGATTATAAACACAACTTGTTCCTCCATTGTTTTCCTTTTCCCTGAGGGAAACAGTTGCACCAAGAATACCAGTCTCATTCAACTCCACTCCTGCTTGAGCTCCAGGGTACACACGATAGCCTCCCTACCAATGGGAACCAAAGAACTGAACACCCAAGTCTTTGGGGATGTTAGGCAAACTCTGGCTTAGACTTATACTGCTGGGGCTAGAAAGGCCTGATCAGGTTGATCACATCACTGTACATGTGGCACTTATAGATCTGGTATTTATGCAGCTTAGATAATCCAGAAAACTAATAGATCTCTGCTATTTGTACTTTATAAATTCCCTGTGAAACCTTCCTGCTTTCTCTCAATGGCTATTTTACAATGAAAACATCGAGAAAACAAATGCAACTAGTTTGGCTTACAGATTTTAATGACAAGTGAAGGCAAAACTCATGAAACTCTAATAGCCAAATTAGGAACCCAAGATAAAAATGAACATGACCAACTCAGCATCTATCAACTGTAAATGAACTTCTAAATCCTTTCTCGGGATTTTTAGAGGGCATCAAAATCCCCCGGGCATCATGCCCTCTTTTCTCCTCCTCTTCTAATTTTATAAACTAATGAAGCAGTTGGGCTGCCTGCCTTTCCTCTCACTGTAAATTTCAGCTAACTAGTGATCCCAGATGTTGTCTACAATCATGGAAATCTGGACTGTCTTTGTTTGCAAAGAGCTGCATTATTTAAAAGACTGTCACTTACACACAGCCTCTTTCATGAAAATTAAATTTCCTGGGCTTAGCTAGGGTTAAAATCATTATAAATATTTATCTTTGTCCCTCTATTATGAAATTCACCAAACAAATTAGGTAACTTTTCCAAAATATCTTCAAAAACAGACAAAGGGTCTGATGTCAGGCCCAAAAACAGTTACTTATTTCATAACACGCTAATTAGAAACAATCCATCTATGGCAGGACTGCAGTTCTTTGGCTCAGATATTGATTTGCATTTGTTTTTATGTTTCTGACCATTACTGAGTTGACTCCCCTCTGTCCAGTGAATAAAACCTGGCAATGTCTATGCCCTTGTTCCTAAGTACAAAGTGAGCACCATTAGTATTCTAGCTTAGATGAACAGGGAAAAAAAGTGCCTACTGGTAGTAAGATTTTTTTAAAAATTTAAACACAGAAAACTTTAGCTTTTGGAAGATGAATGTCAGAATGCCAACAATATTTACAAAGTACAGAAATGAAATTCAGAGTAGCATGTGGTCTTGTACAGGTACATGGGGAACTGACAGCTAATGCTCAGTAACAGAAGCCAGGCACTCCAATTCCTAAGCATGGCTCAAAGGAGATATATTTAGATGAAAAGCACACAGAATATATGACTTTTTTTTCTTTTTCCTAATGATTATAATTAAAGTATCTTGTTTTATAGCACTGGATAATAGTCATACATTAGTCCTGCCTTATAAAGCACTGACAGCTTTACCATTAATAATAAATACAGGTTAATGTAGAACTCTTAAAATTAAAAGTGATTTATACAAATGAATATTTCAGCTATTTCTAAACAAGCAAATGAATCAAAACTAAAAATAATACACTTAAAACCTGAATTTATCATCATCTTATAAAATATAAATACATACTACTGCATCTTTAATGACTATCCTTTTATGTTAGTAAAAGATTAAGGCATTTCTAGAATACTTTTTAAATCACTGAGTTTCAAAATGTTCTTTTAGGATACTAAGTATCTGTTCATTTGTAAAAAATTTTAATGCATGCAGAGCAGCCAATCTACCTACCCACAGGCGCAGAGATTTTTAAAATTGATTGTATGGTACATTTTAGATACACATTATGATCACATTCATCACTGAGAATTTGTATCTGTACATCACTTTTTTTTTCTTTTTTTTGAGACGGTCTTGCTTTGTAGTTCAGGCTGGCTCTGAACTCACTATGAACGAGTCCTCATGCCTCTAACTCTCCAGTGCTGGGATTACAGGGGAGAGAAACCATGCCCAGCATTGGGGTTATGTGTACTGATTCCTTGGATTACAGGTGTGAGTCAAGATAAAAATGGTATCAGGGATCAAACTTGGGACCTTGCACCTGCAAGGCAGATGCTGGAACCACTGAGTTAAATCCCAGGCCTGTGTACATGACACTTCTTGATTCTCATTTTTTTCATTCCGCTGCCCTCACTACAACCACTACCACTCCATGTACATAAGCTTTGCTTCCTTTTTTTAAAACCATCACATTTTTTCTTTCTCTTCTTTACTTATCCCTACTCATACTTTCCCTTTTCCTTTTGAACATTTTCTTCCTATTACAAAATATCTATTATAAATTTTGGTATTCATTCACATCTGCAGTTTTTCAGACTAGAGAAAGAATACAGTATTTAAGTATCAGTGTTCTATCTATTTGACTTATGACTATGTCCTCAAAGTATATCCATTTGAGTATATATGACTCAAATTTAACAGTTTATGGCTGAGTAATATTACTTTTTTTTTTTTGGTGGCACCTGGGATCAAACTCAGGTCCTCATGCTTCCAAGGTAGGTGCAGTACCACTTGAGCTAAATCCCAGGCCCTAATATTCCATTTTATTAAAAAACCACATGTTTCTTATCTAGTCTCCAAATGATAGACATTTGGGCTGTTTCCAAAAATTTATCTATTACAAATCGAGCTGCTGTAAACATGGGTGCACATATGTCACTGTGATATGATTCTTTTCATTCTTTCGTGTATGTATGTAGCAGGGAAATAGCTGGGTGATGATGAACATTTTTCTTATATTTCTTTGCTGCTTTTATGTATTATTCATCTGAAAAATATCTGTGCATTTCAGATGACCATTTTTGAATTGGGTCTTTGAATTTAGAGGGGCTGACTTTTTAAGTTCTTTATATATTCTAGATAGTAGTCCTCTGTCTGAAGATCAACTGGTAAAATGTTTCCCCAACACCTAGGTTGTCTTTTTGCTCTGTTGGTGGTTTATCTTGCTGTGCAGAAGTTTTTAATATGATGAGATCCCAGGTGCTAATTCCTGCTGCTAGTTCCCATGGTGAAACACTTGAACAATCCTCCTGCAATCCTCCTGCCTCTGCCTCCTGAGTGCTGGGATGACAGATATGAGGCACCATGCCTGGCATTGTGGCATGTGCTACTGATTGCTGGTGGGCATGAGTTACCATGCCCTGTATTGTTCTATGTGGTTACCAGGGATTGAACCAGGGACCTTGTGCTTGTTAGGCAGGTGCTAGAACCACTGAGCTAAATCTCCAGCCCTCAAACTCTTTAATGAAATCAAAAGGGAAGCAATAGTCCCAAATTCTTTCCTGGAAGCAACTATTACATTGATTCCTAAAGGAGAGAAAGGCCCAACCAAAAAACAGAAGTACAGGCCAAACTCCATAATAAACATTGTGCAAAAATACTGAATAAGATACCGTCAAACTTCAGAATACAGAGGATCAAGAAGATCACACACCCTGACCAAGCTGGAATCATCCCAGGAATGCAAAGATGGTACAACATATGTAAGCCAATGAATGTAATACACTATATTGATAGACTCAAGGACAAAATCCAAATGATCATCCTAATAGATGCAGAAAAAGTGTTCAAAAAAATGCAACACCCGTTCATGATTAAGACCCTACAGAAAATTGGAATAGATGTTCTTTATCTCAAACTGACAAAAGCTATTTATGAGAAACCAACAGCCAGCATCATACTAAATGGTCAAAAACTAAAACCTAAATGCTGGGCGTGGTGGCTCACGCCTGTAATCCCAGCCCTCGGGAGGCAGAGACGGGAGGATTGCTGAGTTCGCGGCAGCTTGCCTGGGCACCATAGTGAGCTCAGGGCCAGCCTGAACTACAAAGCGAGACCCTGTCCCCAAAAAGCAAAAAAAACAAACAAACAAACAAAAAAAAAACTAAAGCCTTTTACACTAAAATAAGGAACAAGACAAGGATGCTGAGTATCACCACTCCTGTTCAATATAGTTTTGGAAACATTAGCCATAGCAATTAGACAAGAGAAAGAAATAAAAAGAATAAAGATTTGTAAGGAAGAAGTTAATCTGTCATTATTTGCTGATGACATGAGAACAGTTTTTAAATTTGGCTTTTTCTCTGGGAGTTTTTCCTAGAAGTATATAGGCAACAAGAATGTCAGTTTGTTTGTATATTTCACCGAGAGATAAATGCAGAACTATGTTACGTTATGCAAGAAATTAAAATTTTGGGGCCGGAGGGTTAGCTCAGTGGTTCCGGCACCAGCTTTGCAAGTGCAAGGACCTGAGTTCGATCCCCAGTAACCACATATAATGCTGGGCGTGGATACACGCCCACCAACAATCAACACCGCATACCACAATGCCGGACGTGGTGGCTCACGCCTGTCATCCCAGCACTCGGGAGGCAGAGACAGGAGGATTGCTGAGTTCACGGCGGCTTGCCTGGGTACCACAGTGAGCTCAGGGCCAGCCTGAACTACAAAGCGAGACCCTGTCTCAAAAAGCAAAAAAAAAAAAAAAAGAAGAAGTTAAAATTTAGAGCTGGAGCTGCAGAAACAAAAATACCAAACATGTAAGGGAACACCTTCCCTGAATCATATCTGGTGGAATATAACAAATATAAGAGAGTACTAAGCATTCCCAATCATCTCCTGCCCCAAACCAACTCCAGTCCTGATGAACACAGCAAGCTAACAGGAGAGACTAACCAGGATTCCATCTGAAGCTAGTGTTGTCCTTTCTTGCTGTAAAATCGAACCTTTCTTTAGTTCTTGATGTATGTGTAGGAATAATACATCACTCTGTCAGCTTCCCAAATACAGGCTTGTCCTGCTAGAAGTAACATATATCAAGTTACTCACGTATATCAATCTTGAATCCCTGAGGATTCACACTATTCACACTATTGCCTAACTGTGGCAGGTCCGTTTGCCTATTACAACAATACAATACAACGATCTCCCTCTGAGTCCCTGGCACCCTTCATTTAGTCTGCAGCTTAAACCAACTGACCTCATGAAAAATAAATTTGTAGATTTACATTTGTTTTTAGAAAATGGTTAAAAGTCAACCACGTCTAAGACTAGTCTTTGGTGCAAATGAACATACCTTTTCATTGCCTGAACCTGGAAGTGTTATAAGATCACATGGTCCAGAACACAGGCTGCCAATGACTTTGGTTTGCTCTGCATGCCAAAGAGTCACCTGTACCCCACAAGAAGATTTTTAAGGGAAATTCAGTAAGTGAGCAAAAGCTAGACCATGCAGTCAGGGGGCTGGGATGTAATGAGAAGGTGTGGTCACTGCTAATCACTATGGCTGGCTTCAGAGGAGCCTTCCGCATCCTGTTACTACTTGTGAACCCTGGTATAAAACATGATCTAATCCTAAATGTCACTTGGAATTTCTCAAAATCACTCCTTACATTTTACCTGCAATTAACTAACCACTTCTACTTTGTTCCCTACCCATTTCTCCTCAGAGAAATAGAAAAGTTTAGGAACAACACTATCTCCAGAGAGTAGGTAGGTCTTTAAGACTTTAAGAAAAAGTTTAGTTTTTTTTTCTTTTCTTTTTTTGAGACAAAGTCTCACTTTATAGTTCAGGCTGGCCCTGAGCTCACTATGTAGCCCAGGCAAACCTGGAACTCAGCAATCCTCCTGTCTCTACCTCCCGAGTGCTGGGATTATAGGTGTGAGCCACCACGCACTGTGGTATGTGATATTGATTGCTGGTGGGTATGAGTCACCATGCCCAGCATTGTATATTGTTACCGGGGGCTGAACTCAGGACCTTGTGCTTATGAGGCAGGCGCCGGAACCACTGAGCTAAATCTCCAGCCTGAGAAAAAGTTTAGTTTTTAAAAGCTAGAATTGGCTAGAACATCCCACTCCTTAGAGTCATATTTTCCTCTCCATCCCACACCCATAATTCAACAGAATACTGCCATTAGTAAAGATCAACATCAGGAAATTAGTGGGGGTGGAGCTTAGATTTTCCCACCCACACTCGACTCTGGCTGCACAATGTTTACATATTATCATTTGCATTATTCATTCACAGTAATTTCTCATGCTTTTCACTGAGGCAGTAACACTGTTTTAGGGAACAGCAGGAAAAGAGGGTACTGAGCCTTTTACTCCCCCCCCAATAGGTTTGCTCATTTCCCAGTCAGCAGTTGTAGAGAGTGAAGATGCCCTTGTGCCAAGGCTTTCATTAGCAAGAGCATGGCTGTGCAGAGATACAGAGAATTTTCTAAATTCCTAAACTGCCCCCGAAATAGCACGAATTAGACGCTGGAGAACAGTTTTCCTGTAGGCTATAGAGATGGAAAGACCCAGAGTGGTTTCCACAAGGTAAGGAGAAAAGCTTTGTCACTCTAGGAAGGGAGAGATGAGAGAAGGAGAAGAGGAGGAAAGGAAGAAGGAGGGAGCCAACAAGTCGTATACAGACATAGGGCCAGCTTGGTACTCTATGGGGTGAAGACCCAGGGAGAGGCACAGAGGTTGAGCAGAGATTTAATCCCAGGGGGGGTCTAGCAAATTCAAAGCTCTGCTGTGCTACCAGGGAGCCTCTAAGGGTAACAGCAGCTGAATGAGGTGGAAAGAGTAGCCTGATACAGTCAACAAGTTGGGTCTGTTAGCCAATCTCCCTCCCTCCTCATATAACGATCTCTTCTTGACAGAGTAAAAAGTAGCCAAGAATATAGACTCATCCCCCTGCCAGCTCTGAAGATGCTCTGGAGTCCACAGCCCAGAGCCTGGGCTGCATGAAGACTGCACTGAGTCGGGGAGGCCCAAACTCCACACAGAGCCAGGCAGAAGACAAAGTAAGGATGGGAGGGGGCCTGTTATCATCTCTCCCCCATGCTAGGGACCAACTGCCAGAGGATGCAAATCCCAATGGCCAAACCCATTGTATAATCCTTTTTCCTAAAATTATTGTGGTCCAGAAATCAACTCCTTTGGGTTTTGGCATAAAAGAAACTTAATAAACTGCTACCAATGAATACCACAAACTTGAACACACAGACTTCAGCAAATCTATAGTAAGTAACTATAGTTACTTACTACTGTATTACTATAGTAAGTAACCATTCTGAAAGGGCCAGTTCCTAGGTGAAGAAAAAAGGGCAAATACAAATAAAAATAAGATCAATGCCCGCTTATCCTTTGCGTAGACTATACCAGAAAGAAGCCCAACATCTCCCCCCAAAAGAGGCTCATCTACCCCTGGAGTCTGAGTGCAAACTTAAGCATTCTACAACATCCACTAATTGACCCATCCTTTCCCCCAGTTCTCCCACATCTACTCTGTCAGCTCATTTTTCCACTCTCCAACAGCTTCTTTATAGTCTGCATCTTTTTCTTTACTCACTACACGGAGAGTTCTAATGCTGTCTCCTCAGAAGATTGTCATGCCAATTTCATTTGTCAAATACAGTTATGCACTAAGAAGACCAAGGCTCTATCTATGGGTGTTGTCTGGAGGCCCCTTTCTGCCTCCCCAATTTAAATAAACCCCTGGATATCTACTGCCTATAGTGACAGGGCGGGGCAGATACAAGCCCGAGAAAGCCCCCGTCATTTTAAGGGAATATAAAATGTCTTTTAAAATGTTTTATTAGTATTTGTTTATAGTACATAATGTATACAATCATTTTAGGGAATAAGACGTGCTCTTAACATATCTTATTTTTTTTTACTCCCATGCTTCTCTCCTCCATCCCATCTCTGTCTCTAGATTTCCTTCCCACTTGCAAATGATATAGCTCCCTATTTCCTACTGCCTACTTACATTTTGTTTTAAAAATTATTTATACTTTAAGTTTCTCTTGTAAGAGAAGTTTTCATTCCCTTCCTCGTGCCCATCTTCTCTGTGTCCATCCAGGGTCTGGCCAGGAGAAGCCACGGACTGAGCACAGCACACATAGTCATTCATTCAATAAGTGTTTATGAGCTTTTACCTCAGACGGAGGCCAAGTCTGTCCACCAGGCCAGGAGTTATCTATAGATGCATTCCAGATTTCCCATGACTCTCTGCAGCAGGTATTACCATATTTTATACAAGAAGAAAGCAGTGCCTGAGGTCCCAAAACTCGAAACTGGCCCACAGATGACAGATGTCCTGGCTGTCATGACTGCTCTGAATTAGTGTGACAAACATGACACAGACCTGTGCCCAGTGGGTTCAAATTCCACTCCTGCTACACTCTAAATGTGTGATCCCATGCAAGCTGCACGGACCTTGCTGCACCTCCGTTTTCTCTAACTGTACACCTGGGGTTAGAGCAGTGGACCCCTCAGGGGTCCTGTGGGAACAGGACGAGTTCCAGAGAGGACACGCCCCTGGCCCCACTGGGAGCAAATACATGTGAGCTGTGATCACGGTATCAAAGCGGCTAAAAGAGAGGGATCTGAAGGCCCCCACACAAGGAAGTGCTGATTACCCTTACTTGACCATTACAATCCATAACTATGTGCATTATTATGTTTCCATTAACATGTCTAAAAGAAATGTTTTCCTGACAAAATGCTTATTTCCTCCATTTCTATCCTTTGATTTTTCTGACTAATTTCCAAAGCCAGACGCATGCAAGTTGCCCTGGAAATTCAAATAGTTTCTATCAATTGGATCCCTTTTCTCAGCAGGCTCCTGACAGGATGTGTAGAGCTGCTTCGCACTGCTGAGGGAAGCACGTGGAAGCCACAGCACCGAGGCTGTGGACCAGACCTGGAGCCAATGCAGACCGCCTGCTTCCCCAGTGAGCGCTGATGTCTACTCCTACTCTGGATGCAAAAGGTGCCCAGGGAAACTAGGATGGCCGAAGGCAAAGCTGGGCCCTTCCTCAGAGACATCACCCAGTTCTCATGGAAAGGACAGGCTATAGGGCACATGCCCACAGGATCAGAGACTGGTGGTTTAGGATCGCTTTACAGCTTCTCCTCTTCTTTAAATCAGTAGCCTTGCCGGACTGTCTGCTTGAACTCTGTCCTTGGAATCCAGCCATAGGACACTAATGAAAGAGAGGCAGCACTTCCTGATCCATCTCCTGAGTGCTGACAGTGTCACTGGTGAACCATTATTTCTGCAGCTTCAAAATTTCTGAAGAAAATTATCAATTTAGCAATTCTTGGTACTGCTTGGAAGAATAACAAAGCTAATTCTCAAAGACAGAGTTACTTATCAATCTGTACCCTAACTTTTTTCATGTCATTAGAAAAATAAAACTTTGATAATTAAGGTTGTGAACTGGCAGCCACAAGATTAATGATGCTAGCAAAGAAAAAGTGTCTTTCTCATGATTTATCAATCAGAAATTCTGGTTGATCGGTGTCCTTTCTACACAGCCGTGTTTATGACTTTCAGACGAAAAACAATCACGCACCCATGAGTCCTGTTTTCCATTCTGACTTATTTTTAAGACAGGGTATTTATATTTCCATTTTTTTAAAAAATGTGATTAGTGCCGGGCGTGGTGGCTCACGTCTGTAATACCAGCACTCAGGAGGCAGAGACAGGAGGATTGCTGAGTTTGAGGCTTTCCTGGGCTACATAGTGAGCTCAGGGCCAGCCTGAACTATAAAGCGAGACCCCGTCTCAAAAAAAAAAAAAGTGATAAAAGATACAATAATTCCAATTTTCTAACAAATGATTCCATAAAATAATCAAATCTACCTAAAAATTTAATTACTATATAATTCCTGAAAGACTTTTCTCAGCCTCGTGCCTTGAAAAGTAAAGGCCGAGAAAAACACATCAATAATCCTACCGAGACCTCTTCTTCCTATTTCAGATTAGTACAGTACTTAGTACCTTTAGCTTTTTACTTGAAACCTACACTAAAAGGGAGATCCAAAACCTCCTTTTGCATCCTAACCCGAACCAAAATGTATTCCACAACTACCATTTCATCTTGGTAAGTGGAACTGTTCCCTTTCACCTGCTCGGCCCACAGTCCTAGGACTCATCCTGGCCTCCAGGATCTTATATCGTTTGACCCAACCATCTGTGATTTCTGTCTACTTACAAAGTGTATCTATGTAACCCAATTCCTTTTTTAATTCCCCATTAATGCCAACCTGGTAAACCACCACCATCACTCCTGTAGATTATTCTATCTCTTAAAGCTCATCCTACTTCAGAAATGTTGACTTTCAATTTTCCATGTAGCGTCAAGAGTAAATCTAAAACTGAAGATAGACATCATACTTGGCTCAAAACAGCCCAATTTTGTCCTCCATTGTACTTTGAGAAACACTGGCTGTTATCGTATTTGGAAATAAAGCTGTTATCAAACTTAGTCGTATATTATTACTAAGTGATATAAGACCTTTCTAAACTTTTTTATTAGAAGCTATAAAACTTCTCAGGAAATGACAACTCCTTACTATGCTACTGAACACACTCACAGAAACCAAATTTCCAAGTTGAGAAACTTGGTTTGCACAACACAGCTGGTCACTGAGAAGGCACTAATCAACAGCGATGTTGAAGACCAACCTAAAATATTTAGTGATGTTGATGACAGTACAGATGTCTTCCAAACGCTGACATAAGGCAAATCTTCAACATTCACTGAGCACCTACCAAGTGCCGACACCATGCTGGGTACGAGAGTCCCAAGGCAGACGACAGACTTTTCAAAGCTGCCATTTCTACCTTATCCTTGCTCAGTTTCCTAAGATTTCACAGGGCTTCCCATTCAGCGCCATGCATGTAAAATCACTGCAGGCTGAGAGACACTTTGGATGAGGACAGGGAATAAAACGGGCCCAGCTTCTGATCTGCTTGCAGATAGCAGCTCAATACTGTCACCTGAACTAGCTCAGCCGTCAGACCTACAAGATTTCTTCAGTTTTCAGACTTAGTTCAAAGTGCCTAGACACCAGGTTGAGCAAGGAAAGAACAGGCCGCTCCATTGGGACAATGAACTCATTTTACAGTTCCTCTCACAATGGCTCCTCCTCAGCCTTCTGATTCCTCCTTCCTTCGGGTCCTGGCACAATCTACCCCAAAGCAAGTCAGTCAAGTGTTCCCAACCAGTAATTCCAGTTTCTACTAAGACGAAGTCCTCTGTGGCCCGGCCCAGTGACTGCTTTACTTTGAGGGCCTCTTCTCTCACCACCTGTAGCTCCTCTCACTCATGATGTTGTTTGTCAACATGTAGTTGGTCACAGGGATCCCTCTGCTGGAGCAGCCTTCAGTCCCTTCCACTACCTGGCTCACTCCACATGAACAAGGTATCCCCTCTTCCAGGAAGCCTTTCTTGCCTGCTCTCACATAGATACACAGATAGTCCTTCAACCCCAGGCTCAATGAAGTGTTCTACCTTTGTACTCCCGTAGTACTCAGTGCAAACCTTCTCACTGCACTCACTTCTGTGTTTGAAAAAACATCAGAGCCCCTAAATTTTCAGTTCTGAGAACTCTATCCAATATGCCGTACAATGTCTACGGTGGAAGAGGTGCTGAGGAACCATGGAGTAAGGGTTCTATTTCTGCCTCTACACCTGTTCCTCATAATGGGCCCAGCAAACTACGGCTGGCCAGCTATGTCCAAAATCCTACCACTTTTTATAAAATCAATGCGCCCTCCCATTTTTCTTTGTATTTATAAGTACCTAGACAAAATCAAAAGTAATATTGTGTGGCACGTGGAAATTATATAAAGTTCAAATTTTAGCTTTTATAAACAGTTATATCAAAAGATAACTACATTCATTCATGCGAATTTGGACTATTCTTTATTTTGTACTGCAATGGCAGAGGTGAGTAATTGGAACAAAGACCACATTACCCCCAAGCCCAAGATACTTACTACCCAGACGTTTCTCATTCTGCTTGACAACTCTATTTGCCCGCTACTATCCTGACCATCTCAACTCAAGAGTGCTTTGCAATCCTACGGGAAATGGGACAAAAGTCCACACTAAAGGAACCAATCATGACTGAGACTACTGTGAATGAGAAGTCAGTCTTGAGCTAGAAACAGGTACGTTGCTTGATATAAAACTGAACCCTAGACAAGGCACATCTAGGCCAGCAGGGAATATCATCAGCTTAGATGAACTCATTCACTGCTTACTGGAACTTTAAAACAGCAAATAATAAGATGATTCTACCTGTCAAAACTATTGGAGAAATTCGATGTTATGGAATTCCATGGCCCCAAACCTAAAACACAGAAAAGGGCACTTTTATAGTTCTTTCTTCTCCTTTTGCTCTAGTCTCATCTGAGTTAGGCTAATAAAAAAAATAGCTTGCACCAAATTTACAGGCCACTGAGACAGCTCATGTAAATCCTGTTATTTTGGTCAAAGAAGATTCAATGTGCTTAAACAAGTAAAGCATTCATGTGCTGAGAACTTGGGCTGGACCAGAAGCTTTGATTATAAAGGGGCCAAAAATACATACGACCTAGGCAAGGAGACAGAAGAAAATGAACTTGTTCCAATTTTCTTCAATATTCATTTCTTAAGCATGAATCTGAGTACCAGGCAGAGATGCTGAGACAGGATTAGTAAATCATACTCGTTTCTCTGAACTCAGTCTAGTGAAAGAGAAAGATGTGAAATCCAATAGTTACAGTTCAGATTGAGAAAGGCAAGACTCAAGGTAACCCACAGAGCAATACAGAAAGGGGGATAAGTGACATAAAAGAGAAAAGAAAGAAAGAGCAAACCATCTAGGAGCAACAAGTAGCCAAGTAACCATAGAATATGAAGCCCAGATTCCAGAAGGATGAGGAGGTAATGCAGGTGGTGCATTGACTTTTTCAAAAGATACAAGTGAATCATCTCCAACAAAGGAGTAAGTGCGATGTCTAAGCCCCCTGAGGGCCGGGAACCTAACAGATATGGGTAATGTTGAGAAATGTATATCTAGTATTTTCCTAAAACTTTATGAAAGCATTCTGTTGGCAGAGTACAAGCCAGAGTGCGCACATCCAAAGGAACAATGGACATTTCTTTGAAAACCACTACTCGCTGTTCCTGACACAGAAATACGTGTCTCCTTGGCAAGAGCTCAGCCCCAAAAGCTATCACAAGTGACTGGCTGAATTGTAACTGCCTGATAATCCCTTAAAAAGACCTAGCTAATCTCCTCTCTTTAACAATCATTACAGGGCTGAAATCAAGTGGAGAAATTTCAACCCAGAAGGAAGGCATTCCAAAAGAACCTAGATCACGCGAAATGAAATCTAAGAGAAGAATGAATAAGACCTCCCAGCATCATCTACACAGCTGGACAGAAGCGCTCTTGTTCTCTGGCACAGCGAGCTGCAGACACCCATGCACAGGTTGCTGGAGCCTCAGATGAGCTACTTCCGTAGCCGTGATTAAGAATCACTGGGTTCCCTCCATCCACTTCTGCAGCAGCACTAAACGCATTTTACCCTGAATCCAAAGGCAGCTCAGTCCTTTTCACATGGTTGTGATTTATTTTAAGAGCTTTCTCTGTTTAAACATAATAGTATTTTCCTTCTGACTATCTGAAATGGAAATCGGGTAAGGAGTAGGCCTGTCTCAGCAATACTATGTCAGAAGCACATTCTGTGTTTCCCCTTCTGTCTCTCAGCACTGGACTCCAGCTGCCTTCAAAGAACCTCCCACTGATCTGGCAGCAGACAGCTCCAAAATATGCCTGATCCTTTGTTGGTTCTCTGCCCCACCGCCAGGGTCACTGGATGCAAAGCCTACCTGGTAAGTCAACCCAATCCTGTGAAAGCCAACACGGAAACGTGTAACAGCTACACCCATAATGATTTCCACATGCAGAACACTCAGCCACCCCACCCCAGCCCATCTGATTTACCTGGTCACAGCAGGAGAGGGATCCTGAGTGTCTGAGACTATAGAAACAAATTATTCCTGTATTTTCAGCTCAAGACCAACAATTCATGTTTGCAAAATCTTGTGCAAAATCAAACTGATCTTGGATGAGAACAGTCATTAACCGGGGGCCTTCCACACTAATTTAAATGTCAGAACTTGTCACTCCAGTTAGATAATCTGAAATGGCAGCCAGCAGTCACTCTTGAATTTACATGAAAATTCATTAGTTCCAACAGACAGCTGTGTTAATGGAGATGGTAATTTTACTCACTGGGTGGTTTGCTGGTGTTGACAGGAGACACTAACATGAACCAATCTGATCCCACTTAATCCTTTATAGTATAAGAGTAAACTAGTGCTGGGCCGGTGAGTTAGCTCGGTGGTTTTGGTGCCTGCCTCGCAAGTGCAAGGTCCTGAGTTTGATCCCCGGTAACCACATACGATGCTGGGCATGGAGACTCATGCCCACCAGCCATCAATACCACATACCACAGTGCCGGGTGTGGTGGCTCATGCTTGTAATCCCAGCACTCGGGAGGCAGAGACAGGAGGATTGCTGAGTTCAAAGCTTGCCTAGGCTACATAATGAGCTCAGAGTCAGCCTGAACTACAAAGTGAGACCCTGTCTCAAAAAAAAAAAGAGTAAACTAGTGCTGCATCACAGAAAGAAATCTTTGTGGTTTTTTTTGAGACAGGGTCTCGCTTTGTAGTTCAGGCTGGCCCTGAGCTCACTGTGGAGCCCAGGCAAGCCTTGAACTCAGCAATCCTCTTGCTTCTGCCCCCCTCCCCCCCGAGTGCTGGGATTACAGACTTGAGCCACCAATCCCGGCATTTGTGGTATGTGGTACTAATTGCTGGTGGGCATGAGTCACCCCACCCGGCATTGTTGTATGTGGTTACCAGGGATAGAACCAGGGACCTTGCACTTACTAGACAGGTGCCGGAACCACTGAGCTGTATCTCTGGCCCCAGAAAGAAATCTTTTGTAAGAAGATGGCTCAAGGCTATACTTTCAGGGATCCTTTCTATATTGTAAGAATTCATTTTCCTAATAGAAGTAAAGCAGTAAGTGAATCATGACAACCATGGGTAAAACTTCACTAATGTGAAGAACTGATTCGGATGTTGGCTTCAGGCTCATACTGACCAATACAGACGACCACAATGGCAAATTGGCAGAAAGCAAAAGCTGTAAACCTAAGCTACATTTGGGCATGTAACAGCAAGCCTTATAGGAAACACATATAAAAACATGAGAAGATGGCTGGAAGAGGCGTTCAAACTGGATTTGAACAGGCAAGACTCAGTCTGAGGCCCACATCAACCCTAAGACAAGCACCAAGGAAGAAAGCAGCTGGCTATTATTGCTGCCCCAGCTAATGCAGCTAAATAATGGGCTGATGTTCTTTAAGGGTTTCTACACACACAGAACCTACAAAAGCCATGAAACAGGAACAAGGTGGCTGAAGCCAAAATGCACTGTCAATGCACTTTGCTTTTCGCCTTTTCTAATTGTTACCTTCACTGCTGGTGAGGGAACTACACAATTCACACCTGCTCAAGCTGGGTTAATGAGCAAAGTCTTAACAGCATATTCTGTCCCTCAGGTGATGAGAAACACTTATTCAATCTTGTAGGAATGGAGTTCTGAAACACGGAAAAGGTAAAAGCCACTAGGACCAAGGTGGTTAAGGATGAAGACAGTACAGTGAATCCCTGGGTCCTGTGCCACTATGCCAAGACTCAAGTCCTGAGAGTTTGTACTTAATGACTGTTTTTTCAGGCTGTTTGAATTCTGTGGAGCTGCCGCTTGTAACATACAGAATTTGGCCACGTTCTGTGGCAAGGAAAAGGACAGGACAGGAAAGGACACAATGGAGGGCAGAAGACAGAGCCTTCATAGACACAAGCCACTCAGCCCTACTCTCCAGCGACCTGTACACGTAGTACTAAGCCCACACCCACCTATCCTCTTCGTTTATTGCCACAGAACTAGCAGAGGGGAACATGGCAGGAACATTTTAAAGACAATAGGAGTAACACAAAACCATGGCCATTACTTGCAAACTAGGTGAGAAGAGAAGATCAAAAACACTAGCAGCCGCTAAAAAGTAAGGGGTGACACTGGATGCCAGGATGCTGACAGAGGGGAGATCGAGATCACCAGCAAATAAAGATGCCCTTTGCCCCATTTCAATCTTCAGGGAGCCGCGTGACCCCTTCCTTGTCTTACGAGCCTCGCCCTCTCACCTGTCTTAGATGTAACACTGCACGGCGTTTTTCTTTGGGAAATTTAATTCCACACTTTCACTCTTTACAGTTCTACGGCATGCCGCCTGCCTGCCCGTTGGCCTGCCTTCCTTCCTCCCTCCCTTCTTCCCCTCCCCCCCCCTCCTTTGGCCCTTTCTGTTCTTCCTCATAAAAGCTTTACACTGTTAAAGATGAGCACATCTTCCTACAAACTTAGAAGAAAGTACGGCCCAGCTGCGCATGGCCTTCTGTTGTGTACGTGGCTTCTGAAACTTTGAGTTGGACTTCTCCCTCATTCCCTCTCACACTCCTCTTTTCTCCCGAGCTGTAATTTATGAACTGACGTCTTTTCAAAGAGAATTTGCTATGTGTATTGCTTCCGCTCAACCCTCTTCAAATTAATCTCATTGCTACAGGATGATTGCTTGCTCTACTTCGGAACGTGTTACAATTATTACATTGACCCCCGAAAAATTCAAACTTAGAAAAGAAATGCTGACAAACCAGAATTTAAGTGAGGTGAACATGTCACTAAAATGTCTCCTGACAAAATACCCAAAGCTACACACCAGGTACATTACAAAGTCAGATCAGCCAAATCAAAAGATATTGCTCCCTGAGTCAAATTAAAAAGCAGGTCTACCCAGAAAAGGAGCCAGTCTGCTTGCATGACAAGGCTGGCCATTATCTCCATAGGAACAGGGCTGCAAACACAAGTACAAACGCTCAGTCCACTGCAGTCTGCGACACAAAACTCACCGGAATTTTTAATCTTGTCTTAAGACCCTTAAGTAGGTCACAGCAAGCTCAGAAAATTCTGACAGCCAGAAAAGTGCAACTGGTGACAACATGTACATCACTTCGGAGGAAAAGTCAGTATTTTGTTATTCTGACTAAACCTAGGCTGCATTAACATTATGAAATGTTTAGAAAGAGAATGGACAGAAATACCTCCTCAATCACAGAGACTAAAAGTTCTGTACCAAAATGTTGATAACTAATTAGGCTCAAGGTGCTCTTGACTTTTAAGTTACCCATCCTAAGAAAATACCTTTAAACTCTAAATGTAATTAAGAAATTTATGTAAATGAGCCGATTAAATTCTTTGGATTCTTTCATATGTACTACCGTGATGTCTCTCAAGAATTCTATCTTCGGCTTCCATTTCTAGAGCCGCTCGCTTTATTTTTTAAAATGGCTTTTTTGGTATTTTCATATTCATTTTAAGGCACCACAGAAGATCTGTCTTATTCTGAATTCCTTTTTCTACTGTGTGTGGTTGTAATTAGATTATGATGCGTTATGCGAACACTATATAAAACAGCAAGAAAAGAAGCTGCCGGAAGGTAGACTTGATACTGTTTCTAACCGTATCCCTGTGAAGCTCCAGTTTTTACTTCATTTTCCTCAATCTCCCAGTGGCCTGAAAACGGGAAGGGGAGGGGAAAAGGTGAAAATAAATCCACTGACACTTTATCCACACCTTCAAAGTAACATTTTAGCTATCAATTAGATAATTTCCCCTACTATTCCCGAAGGGAAGAAGGGTGTATGCATGTGAAAGCCCTGCTTCACCTTGCTCGCAAATATGAACAAAACACAACTTGGTACAGTCACTCCGTCTTCAGGCAGCAACTGCAGCTGATTTTAGCAGGCATAAATCCAACCAAGCAAAACCATCCGATGAAATATTCACTTAATTTTTAAGCAACTTTTTACCTTGTATATGTGACTAGAAAGCTCAAAGGGAAGCAATACTAGGCGTGGTGGCTCACGCCTGTCATCCCAGCACTCAGGAGGCAGAGGCAGGAGGATTGCTGAGTTTCAGGCTTGCCTGGGCTACATAGTGAGCTCAGGGCCAGCCTGAACTACAAAGTGAGACCCTGTCTCAAAAAAAAAAAAAAATCCAAATAAAATACAATATGCAGCCAAATAGATAAAGCGTAATTCAAAAACACACCAAACCCTGTAACATTTTAGACTAGAAAAATAGACTAACAGAACAATACAAAGATGATCATCGGCTTTGTTATCTATTTCTTGTGAACTTGAAGAAGAAAAAAACCAATGATATGTAAAACTTTCAATCTGTAACTGGATTTTTGAATATTCTCACCTTGGAAAGCAGAATAAAAGCCTCTTCACAGAGGGTAGCAATAAATGCCTTTTATCCTGAATGCACATGCTACATATATTCTGCTAATGAATTCAGTAATACTTCTGAACATGTGCTTTATATTTCTTTCCGAAGTTGATTTGCAATGGTTTCTCACTATTCAAGTCTCTCAAATCTTCTCTCTTTTTTCAGGCTGTATCAACTGGTTTGTTGACCCTATCTGCAAGAGTGGGTTTACTTTCTTGATAAACCGAGTGGCGACAGCTTGATCAGTTTTCAGGATTCTAAATTACCAAAACGGATCTGCTGAGAACAAGGAGGGAGAGCCAACCCCTGCATTCCCACAGTCCTACTTGCTGCTCCCGCTAGGACAGCCTTTGGAAATCTGAGCCACTACTTCCTTGTTGAGGGATCATCCTCTTTATTCTTTGAAAATGGAGTACGTCTTGAGCGATCTGCAAAGCTCTGTAAAAACCACGTCCGCATTAATGTTTCAGTGTTAAACACAGGGCTCCTCCGAAGCAATCCCTAGAAATGTAAGCCTCAAATGACAGCATCTTAACTTATAAAAGCAGCAGGAAGGTGTGCATTTTCAATTCCCGGACTCAGCTGTTGTGCTTCTTATTGGATTCCAGCTCTCAGCTCCCTCCCAAACTTCCATTTTTAATTTAAAGGCCCAATATTGTCATTTGCAAACACATATGGGAAAGACACAGAGGCCTCTCTATGGGAATGGTAGGAAAAGAGCCGCTTTTAGAAAATGGATGAAGAAGAATAAATCCTCTGACCAACCCAGGCAAGCAAAGTTTTATAATGCACTGGATCACTACAGTAGAATCAAATAAGACATTAAATCTGTTTCCTCAAACGGTTAATAAAAATGTAAAGGAACTAAATAAGGAGATGAAACTTCAGTATATGCCATCTTTGGAAAAGCGGCAAGTGGAAGAACAGAGTGACACTGAGGTATGTCTCTGAATCCTGCCCGTCTCTAAATCCTGCCCAACCTGTGGTGGTGAAGAAAAAGGTGACCTGACTAAACCCTGAACACTCCCATTTAAATTAAAAAAAAAATTCAAAAATGGACAGAAATTGAATTGGGACTGGAAGTCAGGAGGCAGTGGGCGAATCTGTGAGACTAGCATCCTGTATTTGCCGAGGGTCCCTGGCTACGTTATGTAAGATGCCAGACAAAGCAGGATAAACTGACCACCTATGGCTGCATGGGATGAGCAGGGGCCCAGTCTATTTCAATAGGTTTAGAAGAAGAGAAAGCAGATCCAGAGGGGGGAACCAGGAAGCCCTGGACTAAGGCCATTTCAAAAGATGTGGCATTTTCAGGGCTATATCTGGGCAGTCTCAGACACAAGGCTATCAGTCACCTCTCATCCAGGTCCCCACAGAGAAGGGACATCCCGGAAAATTGCTCCTCAGTCCTTGTTCTTGCATTCAGAATGCTGCACAGAAGTTGAAAGCCAGCCCTCAAATTCTAACAGACAATTTAGTCACAAATAAAGCAGAAACACGATCAAAGGAATTCGCCTCCACTTGATGATGGGAGCAAATGTCACTATGCATGAGTGAGACAAAATAAGAACAACTATAATAAATGTTAGCGGAGTTTGAGGTCAAAGCCCAGGCTCCAGGAGTCGCAAAAACCAGGCTGAGCCACCTGTCTCACAAGGCCACCCAACAGCTGTGAAGGGCAGAGAAGGCGCCTGATCGGCATGGTCACGGTCAGAAGCACAGACGACAGGTTCAGCCTCTGAGGGGCTACCAGAAACCTTCAGATTTTATAGAAAAGGGGGACAAAGGCAGGGGTTGAGGGTTTGCACAGCAGCATAGGTGATCCCAGTCAGATGTTGGTCTGGTGGATTAATATGCTGGGACTGATTTCCTTTATAAAACAATGTATTTATAAATTTTCTTAGTACGTATCTGCAGGGTACTGATTCTGTAAAATTCTGGGAAAGTCATCATCTATCGAAAGGACAATTCGATTTCTATCATGACATGACAGATCCTGCTCGGGGCGCAGGCAGCCTCGGGTCCTGTCATGAGTCATGGGTTCTGCCGGGGGACCAAAGCTCTGCTTTCATAGAAGGCAAGGGGACAGTAGGTTTTGGACAATGACAGAGACCTGCAGACTCTGTTCCAGGGTATGTGGACCTGGTCATGGTTAAAAGCTGGCAACTAAGCATCCAAGAAAATCCTGAAGTTATACTTGGCGTTCTGAGTCTTGAAGGAAGAGTGAGATAGGCTAAGTAAATTCAGGCCTAACCGACCTTATTATTACACACACTTCTTATGTGACTAACAAGCCCCTGACTGGGTCTGAGCGAGGATCTAACCCAAAGCTTTAAAGGAATAAAGGAGGAAGATACAAAACGAAGGAAGATATTCCAAGGGTCATCCTGCTTTTAGTTGCCACTGAACATCTGCAGGCCCAGCTTCTAGGTTCCTGTTACAAAAATATACTGAAATTTAAATGAGAAAAATCTAGTATGCAGAAGATACATATGTAACTACAACTGGAAAGAACATTGCCCTAGAAAAGGAAGATGACTTTTACTGAGTGTCATATTCTATGAAATGTCTTAAGACTATGAACTCTGTAAAACAAAGACCCCAAAACTGAATGACAAAGCAAAATGAAAAGAAGATTACAGGAAGGAGGAAATACAAAGAAAATAAAATAATAGTATACAGTATAAAGGGGAGAGGAGATGAGAATCTCATATGATGTCAAGACTAGAGATAATTGTACTGAGTGCAGTATGAGGAGACAAATTAGATACATGAGAAAATGAAGATAATAAAGTGTTAAAATGCTTGTTCTTGAACCAAAGCATACAGAGAGATAGACAGACAGACAGAGACAAAGAAACAGAGACAGAGAGGCACCCAGAGAATCAGAAGGAGTAAGAAAAAAGTAACCTTTTTAAAAAATTATATACAATTAAAAAGAAAGCTGTAGCTTGATTAAGTTATTGGACAAAGAAAAAAAAAAGTCTTCAGGCATTAAGTTAAAAAGCAAGTCATCACCTAGAGGGAGAAAGACACACCCAAAAATTAGAGTACCTAAACAGAAATCTTTACAGTAACATTCACTGCCAGAAGGTAATATGGTCATGTCCTTAAAAAAGGAAATAAGTAAAAAATAAAAATAAATAAATAAAAAAGGAAACAAGTGTGGCCTAAATATATTAAATCCAGCTAAACTACTGCTGAAGTATGAAAATTAAAGGCAAACATTTGCAAACACTTAAAAACTCAGGAAATAGAATCCATGAGTCTCCCCTCAGAATAAACAAACTAAAAAAAAAAAAAATACTTGACAATAAAATCAGAATAAATAAGAGCTGAATCAAAATAAACAACTCAGACACGGAAAAACTGTTGCAATAAGATCCCTGGGGAGCACAGAATGCACTTAAATATAGAACTAAGACTAAACAACAGGGGGATTATGGTTGCAGATCACAGAATAAATGTTGTAAAACCTGAAAGGAGAGACAAACAGTAGAAGCAACAAAAGGGAATCACAAGTGTATTCATCTCCTCTTGCTTCACGACAGGGAGCTACTATGCAAAAGTTTACATTTAGTTTGTTTTAAAACTTTTAGGTTGGCATATATGTAACAGAACACACAGATCTAAATTGTATACAGTTTAAGGGTTTTCAAGAAATACATGTAAACTCCTTTAAGCGATATGTCACTTAGAATCCAGAACATTACAGCCACCATCCCAGAAAGCTCCCTTTTGCTCCTCTCCATTCAGTTTTCCTCAGACTCACCTCACTACTCCAACTTCTATCACTTCTTGTCCTTAAACATCTAATAAATGGTCACATACAACACACATAGTCATCCTTCCCTCTCTGTGGTGGATTCTTTTCAGAACCCCTTCAGGACCCAAACTCCAAGGACAATCAAGGTCATCATCCAATATGCTGTAGTACTTACATAGAACATATTCCTATCTTTCTGCAGACTTTAAATCACTCTAGATAATTTGTAATGCTCAGTACAATAAAAGTACTACATTATATTGTTCAAGGGACAATGGGTAAGGAAAAAGTCTGAACATATTCGTGACAGATGTATTTTTTTTCTTCTTTTAGTATTTCCTATTCACTGTTGGTTGAATCTGCAGATACAAAAGACCAGTTCTTTTTTTGTTTTGTTTTGTTTTTTGCAGTACTGGGAATCAAACTCAGGGCCTTGTGCTTGCAGGATAGGCACAGTACCTCTTGAACTAAATCCCCAGCCTAGACCAGCTCTTTTATACCTTCTTCTTTTACTCAATCTAATGATGTGAAAGTCTTCCACACTGGGATGTATAATATATATCCCTCTTTATTGGCAGATACTGTTCCATTGTGTGAACATAACACTTCAGTGTTATGGTTCATGTCTGACTGCCCCCGCCAAGCCCCTGTGCTCAGAGTGGGGAGTTATAGAAAGTGATGGTACCATGGAGGTGCTACAGGTGGCCTGAAGTGGGAAATGGGGCCCATCCAGAAGAGGCAAATTACTGGGTGCAGGTCCTATAAGAATGTATTTCCCCTCTTGGCTCCTTGTTTCACTTTCCACTTCCTGTTCCCCATGAGGGGAGCAGCTCTCCTATAACTAGGTTCTCCCTCACCATGCTGTCAGCCATACAGTCGAAAACTTCTAAAACGTGACGAAATAAACCTCTCCTCCTTTAAGTTGCACGTATCAAGCCTCTGACCCACCAATGAGGAAAGTGACTAAGGCCCTAAGTGCACTGTTCCTAGGTGTTTGCGTTCTTACTCACTTTTTGTGGCGATGGCTTTTCATTTCTTTTGGGTAAACACCAAACAAATCAGAGGCTAATGAGATGAGAGAGATTTAAGATGCATTTTCCCACTGGGTTCATATAATTAAACATTCCCAACAAGAGTGTAGAAAAAGCGCTCCAGTTGTTCCACATAGTCAAGTAAACTGTGTATTTTTAGTATTTTTAATTTTGGCCATTCTAATGTGGGTGTAGCGTAAGTCCCACCGTGGCTCAAACCTAATAGTTCTTTTCTTTACATCTGAGATGTTATTTTAGGAATTCATGGTTTTAGGATGAAACTTTATAAGAAGTTTAAATGTCCCTTCAAATTCCTTTTATCAAATGTAATGCTATAAAAATTTAGCACGGACACAATGTTCCCCTTAACAATTATTCATACATTTCTGTTCATTCATCAATCCTATCTGTATAGATGAAGACAATGGTATTCCTTCAATAATAACGCTTTATTTTTGGCAGGTCAGGTTGGGGGGGGCGGTGTTTGCAATGTGTATTTTTTGTATCCTTTGGATTTTATAAATAGACATGTCTCATAAAATTATTATTGTTTAGTGGGATGGGAAGCCCTGAAGCCATATAAAGGCACAGACAGAAACTGCAGGGAGATGAGATCAAAGTACTTTCTGAAAAAAATTAAGTAGCAGGAATACTGATAACAGGGCATCTCTATTTGGGGCATTTTTGACTCCACAAAAACTATAGGTGTTTTCGTGCAATGGAAGAGGCTGAAGGGTGAAAATTCTGCCTCATAATTGGATCAGGACCAGAAAAAGAAAAATATGCCAAGCAAGATCAAGAGCAGAGTTCAGAGGTTACAACATTGTCCTTCCAGCGCCACCTTTGGCTGTGGTGCTTTGACTGCAATCTGGACAAACTCCGTCCTACACTGTCACTGACTGTCCTCAAAACCAAACCCGCCGGGTGTGGTGGCTCACGCCTGTCATCCCAGCACTCGGGAGGCAGAGGCAGGAGGATTGCTGAGTTTGAGGCTTGCCTGGGCTACATAGTGAGCTCAGAGCCAGCCTGAACTGCAAAAGCGAGACCCTGTCTCAAAAAAAGAAAAAAAAAAAAAAAAAAAACCAAGCCTGATGAACCACGTTTCTCTTCCAAGGGACAAAGGCAACAAAAATGTAAAACACTAATTAGAAGAGTGATAATCTCAACCAGAGATGCCAAACTCTTCTCGGTTCTAAGCAAAAGACAGCACCTTTGCAGCCAGCTAAGGCTGATTTAAATCCCTGATATTTAGCTACCAGCTCCAATATTTGGTGTCTACTCACTGTACAAACTTGTTACTATAGCACATTAATATCTAATACAGCCTATAAGAGCAATACCTCTACCAACGGACCCACACAGAGGGGGTCACGCTCGCTGCAGGCTGCCCTTCGCTTCGCAGGGGTGCTCTTGGGCCTGTGTGGCACAAAATGAGTCACAGAAAAGAGGTTTAGACGAATAAAGCAAGACAGACTGGTAACAGTGAGGGGAAACATTCCCATGCTATGATATATGCATATACTGGGGTTCCTCGAATTTCCAAGATCCCCCAGAATCATCATCCATATTAAATGTGTGTATGTATATATACAAGAAATTCATTCCAAGCTTAAGTAGAACTAATATTGAAATCATGTCCAATCTTACTTTGTTATTTCCAAGGAAAGAAGTTTACTGATTATCTGTTGTAGAAGGAACTCTGTCATGATTCCTGCTGATAAGGTTGAATTTCCAGCCACTTACTGTGCTATGTAAAAAGTTGAAGGTTTTAAAGAGGATCTCATTTGGGGCCTGAGAAATACATAAATCAGTTTTTAAAATTGTTATTCTTCCTCTTTATTCCTATTTGCATAGATGCCTACTTGAAATCTTCTGGATTTTTTTTTTATAAATTATACCTATCCTTACAAGTAATGGTAGAAAGATGGAAAAGCCTTCTGTTTATAACGGATTTTCTGATCCTCACACTGTTGACCATGTATGCCAGAGCTATCTTCCTTTTGGCCTGTGGGCAAGATGAGGTTCACAGACATTGCTTTGCTCACAATATATTTTAAAATAGTTCTAATTGGTGCCAACATTTAAGAATAAAGAGTTGTTTTAATCAATATATATAATATCCAGCTTTCCTAAAAAAAAGAAAATCTAGCTCCTCTAGGTTCTTATTTCCCATGTGAATAATTTAGGTAGAGTTAAATATTTAAAAGATGATCCCTTCAGATGAAGAATCTTCTCTCCAGGTCTGAGGGATTAACTCAGTGGTAGACCAAATGACTAGCAGGCCAAGACCCTAAAACTGATCTCCACTTCTGGAAGGGAAGATTAAAAAGAAAACAAACTCTATCCTTTCACTTACACCCAAACATTTCTATTCCTACTTGGCTTCAGTTAGCATATAAATCATATATCATATGCTAGATCTTGTATATTCTAATTATCTTATTATACTTCTGTTTTTTTAATAATATGTGAGTGATCTGGGACACAGACTTCTGATTTTTCTGGCATATAGCCCGCTATGTGGAAATATGAAATCTAACTACAAATATATATTCTGTCAATTTTAAGTGAGGTCATATTTTTTTAACCAAGAAAATTAAATAAAAACAATTTTATGACTCCAAAATTGATTACATAAAAATTCCCCAACGGGATTCTCAAGTGGACAGACTAAATTTCCAGGTTCCACATCTTTACTTGTAACTATTAGAATTTTTATTATTTAAGTGATACAAATAGGGAGTATTATACAGTGTAAAAACTTTTGTTTTAAAATGTCTAATGATATGTTTTCAATTAAACAAATCTTTGTGCTCTACAAAGAGAAAATGCTAGGTAACATTAAGAAAAATGTTGCAATAAAAAACTTAACCAAATGAAATTGATTAAGAAATACCATTAAATGAAAGGAATACATTCTCAAACACATGAAGTATTATTTCCTTAAAATATGTATGTAATTATATATGCATTAAATATGTACATATGCATATACAAGAATTTAAAAACATGCATTTAAAAAGACAAAGTACATGCAATATCTAGAGTATTCCCAAGTGGTGTATTTATAAGTAGTTACTATTTTTCTCTTCTTTTTACATTTTAACAATGATCAAATATAATTTCTGATAAGGCAATAATAACATATCAGGTTAGGCTGAGAAGCAGTCTCAAGCTGAAACTATTATTTCAGACATCTTCTGAATTTCTTTACTTGGATTTAACATGGAGACACTGATGGGCACTGCTGATAAAAATCCTTCCAGAGGTTGAAGTACCCATGTACTGTGACAGGAAGGTCACAGACTACCCAGCTATTATCATTCTTTTCAGGAGAGGTGAGACCCTGAGGTGTAGCTGTCACAGTGAATAAAAATATACAATTTAAAAAGTTAAAAATTGTATTTCCTCTGACCTCCAGGAAAGGGGTGAGAGAAGAAAATGAGGTCACAGGATATTTCCATATTAGCTAATATTTTTCCTCAAATCACAACCTTGAGCAGATTTTTAAGTCCTAAATACACTGTATTTCCATGTTTATAAACACGTGGCACATTTCAAATAAAGGCAAGGCCTGTGACAGTTCACCATTCCATGGTGTATTAGTCATTTTATCCATTGCTGCAACAAAACATCCGACTCTTACAACTTAAAGGAATAGAGATTTAATTTGATGCTGGTTCTAAAGTAGAAACATCATGGTGGAAGGGCACAGTGGAGAGAAGCTGCTCACTTCATGGCAGCCAGAGAGCAGACAGAGGAGGAGGAGCCAGGGAAGCAGCTATACTCCCCAAGGCAAGCTTCCAACAGCTACACCTATTCTAATCAGACCCTACCTCCTAACAGCACATTTAGCTATGAATTTCTCAATGGATTATCTTATTATAAGATAATAATGTACTGGTAAGTATAGCTTTTAAGAGCTCCACCTCTAAAAACATAAGATTTATGGGGAATGTTCTAGAACTAAAGGTACAATAAGTGCCCAAAAACAAATTCAGAAGGTGAGAGTTAAGTATTCCAAATCCTACAACTACTATGCAACAATAAATCTGGGCATATAATCCACTCCAGCAGACTGTAGACCCAATACTATTACTATCCTATCAATCTGCTTTTGTTCTACTTCACCAGGAAGGTAATACAGTAACAAAATATTTTTTAGTTATTGTTCTGCTACTAACTCAGTTTGGCAAAGACACGTCCCAACTGTAAGTTTGCTCATAAGTAAAATGGAGGAGCAGACTACATCAGTTCCCTGACCATCCAGCCCTAAAAGTCTAGGCGTTTCAGGCAATGAGAAGACACTGGATCATGCCCCCGGCTGCCCTTTTGTGCACCACACCACCTGAGGAGAGCTGAGCTAAGGTTATTCCCCGCTGAATTAGGAGTGCCTATCTATAGGTGTGTGCATGTAGAGCTGTTAGTGTGAAGATCCTCCAGTCCTTTGGGGCCATGAACATAACAGCCAGGTACAAAGTAACAAAAAGTTACAATCACTGAGGATTTCTATCCATCCTTCTAGTGTATCCTACTTAACTTACTAGGTCATTACTGTGGTCCAGAGTTATCAGCAACTAGGATATGAAGACATCATTCTCCAACCAATCTTATTTGCCCTTGGACAGGAAGATTATGTCAAAAGTGTGAAAGAGGCCAGGCATGGTGGCTCGCACCTGTAATCCCAGAACTCAGGAGGCAGAGGCAGGATGATTGCTGAGTTTGAGGCTTGCCTGGGCTACATAGTGAACTCAGGGCCAGCCTGAACTACAAAGCAAGACCCTGTCTCAAAAAAAGTATGAAAGAGGACACTAAGCCATTGCATAAAATAAGGCCAAGAAGTTACCAGATCATACTGGCTAAAGTTCATACCAAAGACAATAAAGGGAAATAAAATGTAGAACCATATAAGGAAAAACTGGAAGACCATTTTGTGCTCAGAGGAAATTCCTAATACCGTATGAATGAAATTAGAGCAAATACATCAGGGGAAAATGGTATTTAGTTGACCATGCACAGTCTACACAAAATTAAAATCTTTGATGTCTATCTACTTACTGTTTGCATGACCAATATCTTTGGGTCGTAATGTACTTTACTTACCTGAGGGTGAACATATAACTCTAACAATGAAATAAAAACAGATTTCACATGGGATGACTGCAACTATGCCATTAAATGTTGCTTATATTTAAAAAGAATCTAGCCATTAATTTCATTATTTACCAACTTCCTTAATAAATCATACTATTTAGAATTCTACCCTCAGGAAACTCCCACAAATCAACTCTTGCCCAGGAAAGATGCAGCCTTAAAAATAAGAGCTTACTTGTTTTAAGTAGTACACAAAGATGGTCTGATAACAAAATGATGCTATAGTGCAGCTAACCATCACATGGCCCGAAATGTTAAAGGCATGATTCACATCTCTATGAAAAAGGCAACCATGAAGCCATTAATGAAGAGAATGAGCATAGCAGAATCATGAATATTTAGTAAGGAAGGAGATAAGCCACTATAACAAAACCCAGTCAATTGAGAAAAACAATAATCAAAAGGGCAGAACCAGTTATGAACCAACTAGAAGCACCAGGAAATGCACATGTTAGGGTTTAAAAAAAAAAAAGGCAATGCTGAGAGAAGGGATCTGAAAATATGTGGATTCACTTTGGCTTATCACAGTGACTGAAGAGCCTCAGATATAAGCTAATTAATTCTGGGGCATGAGAAGGTATAATCAAGGAACACTGAGTAGGCTATATTATTTTGCTTTTTTTTTCTGTATTTTTTTGTATCTTTAAGTAATACCAAGATTGGCCTTTGTACTGTGCTACATCCCTAACAGACAGGGTCTTACTAAGTGGCTAATGGCTTAGGCTAGGCTCAAAGTAGTGATTTTCCAGCCACAGCCTCCCTGAGTGCTGGGATTGCAGGTGTTGGCCTTCATGACTGCTATCATTTTTCAGTTGCACCATGGATGTTCAGGTTTACAAACAACTCTGAAGATCTTACAATTGTTCATAATTAGAATACAAATGTATAAATAAAAGGCATAATAAGAGCAGGAAAGCCTGATGGTGAGAAATAGTATGTAGACTATTAGAAAGTTGCTATGACATATGAAGTACTTTATATCTCTTGAAGGTAGACTGAGATGTTAAAAATATATGCTAATTGTGAAATAGTATTCAAAGGGAAAAGGGTAGGAGTAAGTAATGGGGGGAAAATATGATCTTTGAAAATAAGCATAGGTATATAGGGGTTAGGGGGTTGTAGGGGAATGGGTAAAAATGAGACTTACGTCATACACTGCCACAAATTCCCAATAATGAGTGTGATCATGATATGTATATAAAAAGTACCAATAAAGAATAATTAAAAATATATGCTAAAACCATAAAGGGACCATTAAATAACAAAAACAGTTATAATCAACAAGCTAGCAGAAAACAAGAGTACAATCATGAAAACAAATCCTCACTTTTAAAGAAGACAAAAAAATAGGAAAAAAAAAGCAAAAAAAAAAAAAACCAAATGGAGCAAATAGAATACAAACAGCAAGACGACATTACAATTGAACTATGAGTGAATGCATTAAATGCAAATTGGTTTAAGCAACACAATTAAAATGTAGGGATCATTACACTGCATTAAAAAACCAAAACCCAACTATGTACTATCTGTAAGAAAAGACATAAAATAATATTAACATGCTAACACAAATAACATGCTAACCAAAATAAAGCTAAAGTAGCTACATTAACAAAAGACAATAAAGAGAACAGATGAGAACAAAGAAGACCATTGCAGAATGAAAACAGCCATTTAATCAAGAGGACCTAACAATCCTAAATACTTATGTACATAAAAAGAGATTCAAAATACATCTAATTACAGTGCTAAGAAGTCTGATGTATTGGAAAGGGAGTGATATTTGCAGACCCAGAGATTTAAATCAAAAATTACTGAGTCGGGCATGTTAGCTCAGAGGTGCAATGGATCCTTATGTAGCAGTGGCAGTCCATAGGCTTGCTATCTGGCAACCCCCCAAGTTAACGCCAGCATTATTAATTTTGTGAGCAAGGTGAGTGATATGCTGCTCCTCGTTGCTTTTCTTCGCCCATTTGGTAGATGTGCGCAAACTAGGCAGCTATTTTAAGGATTTAAAAACATCTGTCTCAACACCTAGCATGATGTCTGATAAAAAGCATACTAGAAATCGGTTATTTCCCTCTCCTTTTTCATGTCATGCTGTCTGTTTTAGCTTCTCTTCTGAAACAATGGATTCAGCAACACAAATAAAACCTACTCCCCCCTCCCCCGGAATTTAAAAAGGCTTCTCCTAAAAGAATTTAAAATATGAGTCATTTTATAGGAGTCTTTTATAAATTTTAAGAGAGGCTTCTGAAATAAGAGAAATATTCCCATGGTTGTGATGAAAGCTACGCTGCTACCCAATGTTAAGGTCCCTGGGCTCATTCTCTGATTTTTAAATGAACTGTTCATAAAACAAAATAATCCTAAACATGGTATTTACTGCTCAACAACGTGTTTAGTATTCTTTCTAAACAACATAGGTTATATAACACTACACTGGTCCAGAGAAAATTCTGGGTACTGGATTTCAATTGGCCTTCCGGTTGTCAAATATTTATGTACAAAGATGAAAGGGATCACAGATATGAATGACTTACATCAGTGGTCCTATTAATTTTTTAAACAAAAGCCAAGTGTTAAAACTCACTGAGGAGTCATTAAAAAAGGCCTTCCAAGGCATATTTATTCTTTCACCATTAACTTTCACATTAAGGAAATTGCTATTTTAAATTCTGGTGGTTTTCTAACTGATCTAAAAGTACTTAGATGTTTAATCTTTATGTTGTGAAAACAAATTTAAATTGCTAAGCATTATTAAATATAAATCCTGAAGCTAGAACATTTATGGGATGTTTTGTTTAGCTTACTATGTCAGAAAGAATAATTTCTGATGATCACATTTACAGATGAATCAGTGAATTGTGAAGCCTTTATGATGTGGCAATATGGGCCCTCATGTACACAGTTCTAAGAGCAAAATATGTTCACAAAAATGAATAGGGTATGAAGCATATGTATCTATTAATGTTCTATAATTGTACTGTACTATATGGTACCATCCTTACACATAGAACAATGGGTGGAATGGGTATTATTTTCAAGGTTTAGTAAGAAAGGGCAAAGAGAATAGAAAGATCAAGGTGCATGAGAATTGCCAAGGTTTATGAATGAGTTCCAAGTCATCAAGGCTTTGGGGGCGGGCTGTGAAAGACTCTCAAAGAGGAAGAGGTAGCACGTTTATTACTACAATGGGGGAAGGGTAAGTGGGACCACATTACAGAAGGCCTTGAAGTTTCCACATGCACATTAGTTACCCTTTTTAGACAGAATTATCAAATTACAGGTTCTTTTTAAATGACTTACTTCATTGAACAAAAGAAAAGCAAGGAAGATCACAGGAGTTAGGAGAAAAATATGTAGACTGAACATCTTTTGATGATCATTTTTGAAATATGTTATCTAAAAATGATTGCAATCACTTTTAGAGAAGCCATTAATAGGTCAGGAAAGAGATCAGAGAAAAGAATGACATTTTCTAAGAATAAAAAATTTAATTTGCTCTTGGCTGCAAATATTTTTTCAATTAAACCTGGGAACATGAAGGAAAGAATCTTCGGAGCTCTTCAGTTGATACTATATGATACAGGAGATGATTTTTATACTGTTATGAAAAATGCTCTGGCATTTTAAAAAAGAGAAAATAATTCTTGAAATTTCCAAGACTATTCCAATTTATTTTTCAGAAGACTTACTTCCAACTAACCCTAAAAAGATCTAGCTAAGCAGATACCTATTTTATAAATCTGCAATATACATATACATTATTGACATATAAACATGCATATTTCACATATATACCTTAAGCTACATTTTAATATCCAAATCCCTATACTCTTCTTAAGAGAAAATTATATAAATACAAAGAACACAGATTTGATAGAATGTTTTACTGTACTTTGAACATTCATTCCGATTTTCTCTTCTTTCTTCTCTTTTCTTTTGTGATCTACTGAAGATTTCTGGTGCTAGATTTTAAATTCATTATAAAGTTATGTCATCTCAGACAAGGATCCCAGGGTGCCTTCGCTGGGTCAGAGAACCCTGACAAAATCACTCCCATCTTTACACATTCTACTGGAAAAGCACAGATCCAGCACTGAACTATAACCCAAAAGGTATTGCCATTTCCTCCTCACACTCCTATAACAGTGCTAGAGACAGCTGGGTGTGCACATCCAGGTCCTGTTCTCTTTGATAGGTCCCTGTATTATTTTATACAGCTCCCCAGGATTATTAAGCTTTTAATTCTTCCTCCATTCTCATTTTACAATTCCATAAACTAAGGTCCAAGGGAGTTTGCACAATTTATAAGGAATAAACTCTGTCTGTCTTAAAATCAACTGACAGAACACTTATGATTCTATAATTCACCAAACTCACAGCCATTACTGAAAAAAAAAGTAGAAAGCCAATTAAGTGCTATATTTTTGTCCTACCCTATGTTTATTCACATATATAATGAGACTCGATTCTGTTAATCACTCAAAGCCTAAAGCTAATAAAAGTAGTAATTCTTACTGCCCAGGCATCATACAGGAAAGGTTATGACAGGCCATAAACCTTACTAATTACAGCCCAATATTTGGCTACATGTGAGACCCAGGGGTACTGTTTTTATTTGACTCCTCATACCAGGTTCAAGCATTTGAAGTTGAAGGAGAAGACAAGTGAAGTGCTGCCATCAGATGCCACCGGGCAGGCCTGGCCACAGGACCAAACACGACACCAGGAAATACACCCCTGCTTGTCTCCTTTTTAGGGTTTGGTGCACATGCATGTCTTTAAGAAGATTTCTTGCGAGATTTTTAAAAATAGCATTCCCATCTATTTCCTCTCCACTCTGATCTTACTTCTCCAAAGCTGAAGAAGTAACGGACCTCTCTCTCACACACACAAAGGAAATTGCTGCTGATTCCTTTAACCCCAAAAAGGCACCACTCAATGTAATGACCAAATGTTACCAAACACCACGTTAATACCGAAAGGGCTCTTTCCAGACACCTGACCATACTCAACTTTATAAAACGTGAAACACTGTGTTGCTGATTAAAATTGTGCTCGCTTTCCCTCAGCAGAATACAGAGATTACGAGGTCTTTGGAAAACAGCCTGTTAGAACCTGTGAAGTCCGAAGGAGAGGTACGGTCAGTGTCACCACACGGCAAGCCAGTCATCTGGCTGGAGACCTGGCCCAATCCCGTGGACAAGGGACAGAAAAGAGCAAATCACCAAACGAAGATACCAACTGCGCTTGGGAGACAGACCTACTGCTGCTGGAGAGGGCACAACATAAGCTCCAGAGGTGACCGGAGGGGACACTCTGAGCTTCTCCAGGCCTGGCTGTGCGATAGCGCAGAGCGCTGCCGACGAAGCACTCCTCTCAGGAAAGCAGGCACTAAGACAACACATCAGTGCATTTTAAGTCAGGCCCTGAAAATGAGCACCTCTACTTCAGAACTGGGTCACAAAATAATGATTCACTCCGCTCTGGGCTTGAGAGGCTATAGGACCATGTACAGTATTACTTGGATAAAGGCTATTGATGCTGGTTTCCAATTTCAAAATGATAAGACCTATCATTATACCTTTGCAAATCATGTTTCCCTACCACAACTGACCCTAATTTCCAACCTCCCACTCCATGTAATCGCAATATTAAATCCTGACTACGGTGCCCAAACCAACACAAAACATCTGTAACAACTGACTTCCATGTGAATCCGAGAGTCCTGTATGTTCTTTTCCAAGGAGGCTCTGATCTAGCAATTACTGACCAAGATAGTCTACAAAATAATGAAATACAACTATGTTTTTCCCGTTCTTCAGGGGAAAGAAATATATTTTTCATATAATGTTAAATTTATCTACCTCTGGTTTCAAGTCCTTTTAATTAAATGTAAGTCATTAACTAGCATTAATTTATTTTACATTTATTTAGAACTTTTCTGCTACAAATTTAAAGGTTAATTTATGATGAATGACATCAGGACCTGTTTTCCAAGCCTTCATATTTATTCTGATAGCTTTAATACAGGAAGTGGGAATAAATTTAAGCAGTTTAAGAAGAAAATACAAACTAAATATGAAGTAAATAAATAGATAAAAGTATGAGAGTAAGATGAAGCCAGGAATAAGTGTGGCATCCTAAATATTTTCTATAAATTTCTACATACTGTGTAAGATAAGACAGAGGATTTTTTTTTTCTTTTTTTTTTTTTTGGCTTTTTGAGACAGGGTCTTGCTTTTGTAGTTCAGGCTGGCCCTGAGCTCACTATGTAGTCCAGGCAAGCCTCGAACTCAGCAATCCTCCTGTCTCTGCATCCTGAGTGCTGGGATGACAGGCGTGAGCCACCACGTCCGGCATTGTGGTATGCGGTGTTGATTGTTGGTGGGCGCGTCTCCACGCCCAGCATTATATGTGGTTACTGGGGATCGAACTCAGGACCTTGCGCTTGCGAGGCAGGCGCCAGAACCACTGAGCTAACCCTCCAGCCCAAGACAGAGGATTTTTAACTAAGAACTGAGCCCTCCCCTTGACCCTCCATTTCAGGAGTGAGACCATCCTGAAGAATTCAAAACTCAGGGACCTGAAAGCTCATCGAGCCCCACCCCGCCCAGCTCCTGAAGAACCCCCAAGGCCAATCCCTGACCCACACTTTGTTGCTTCAGCCCCTGCCAACTCTTTACTTCTGCACAGGCCACCCAGGTGTAGGGCTGCCAGGTGCAATAAACTTTTACTTTAGAGAATTTTAATACATCTAGTCTTACTGGTTGACTCCATCACATGTCTCTCTCTGACATAACATTTTGGTCTCAAAATCCTGTCCCCACTGCTAACCATTTCCCCCACGATGGCACTTTGCTTCCAGCACACAGACAGCCTCTTCCTACGCAGCACAGGAGATGAGAACTCTTGCTACTGCTGGGCACCAACCAGCCAGTCAGATGCTAAGTCCTAATGCTGGCCCTGGTCTTCAGCCACTGGGCCTGGGGCACAGGTAAAACTGCCTTTTGCTGTCCCTCGAGCTTCCTGCACTCTGCTTTGGGGTAGAGTATGCCTTTCCATGGATGGAGGTTCTTTGTAGCCCACCCTGAGGTAGACAAGACAACGGGCACCTCTCCATCATCTCTCAGACCAGGGCTCTTGTAGGCTGTCTACTGGCCGGCCTCTGTATCCTTGGCCTCAAAAGGTACATTAATCCTAAAAATCTGATTTTCTTCTGTATTGCTATCTGGCCCTGGGATAAACTAGATGAAGGGCCATGTGGCCAGAAGATGGGTCCTATGACCTTTACGAGACTCACACATCTTGACAATTTCTTACAGCAGTCTGGAAAGTGGGAAGAAGAGCCTAATGATCACGTTGGACTTAATACTCCATTCTTGACCTTTTTATGCTCCAGCTGACCTATCTATCATAATGTGATGGTTCTTTCCACCCCCAAGGCCCTGAAGGCTCCACAATGCCCTCCTTACCACCTGTCTGAGTCCCCGAGTACAGAAAATACATTTAATTACTTTCAAAACTTTGACCTGGAAGAGCAATCTCCTCCCTCCACTCCCTACACACCTCCCTCCTCCGAGCAGCCCAACCACCTATTTGTGCTTCCAGTCCAGACCATCCCATTCCCGAAGGTCTCTGGCCACTTTCATGACAGATCTATGCTTCCCTTACACAAGGTGGCCAGGCCAAACAGTCCCGCCCAAGTCCACGTTCCTTTCTCACTCACTGATATTTTCCAGTCTGAGAAAAGACTTGCCTCTTTCTCCACCCATCCTTTCTATTACATAAAAGAGTTTCAACATAAATCCAGTCATTCAATTGTACCTGGCTATACATACACATGTATACATATATATATATATACATACATATATACATACATATACATATACATACATATATATATATTGGAGAGGAACAGAGTATGGACCGCTGTGGCACAAGTGAAAGATGAGCCCCACGCTAGACATTCTGACGAAAGACCAGGAGTTAGTGCCCAGGAAGATCCCCACTGGGTCAGTGACCCACATCCCAAACACTTTGATTTCCATTTGGATTTCATCTATTACATTTAAATGGTTCTATATCAGACATCTCTCCACAGTAAATGTTGACAGGATCAGAAAAATGTATCAGGAGACTGATGAGAATCTAACCTCATTTATGATCTGTCTTACTAATCTTTGAGTTTTACTGTAAGACTTAACCCTCAGTTGGCAGAAGGCTAATTGTTTAAGACTCACTTCATCTCCCAAGCAGCCTCGGATATCTGGGACAAACTAAAGAATTGAGAGATGTGCAGCAGACTTCTCGGTCCAACTTAATATCCACAGGCCTTAAGGTCATTCAGGGAAGGGAAGAACAAGGCCAATGCTGATGAAAAAGGCTTTGACTGACTGACACAAAATATCAGATGCTGGCCTCTGCTCTTGTAAAGGTCTCTTGAACTAAGACCTTTAAAACCTCAGGAAATAAGTTCCTTCCTGGGACCTACGTTGGGTTTGGAACAATGGTGCACTGGGCAAAGCAATGCCCTGACCCAAGATCACCGAAAAAACTGTGCCTTATCTACAGCCCAGCCCCTGGAAGATGGGCGGCACCCCCAATCACTTCCTGGGGCGTGAGTCTTCCCCTGCGGTTTCCTCGAGGCCCAGGGCATCGAGCCCCGTATGCCACTGAGGCAGCCTAACTCTCTAAACTGAGGATAAGTCCATTTCATTCTGGATTGATACAGAGGCCACCTACTTTTCCCTAAGTCCGTACAGAGGACAAATCCCTCCCAAGGTCTGTCATGTGAGTCAAGGATACATCCTTCAGAGCCCTACAGACCCTTTCCCTCTTTTGCCTCTTGGGGGGTAACCACTGACACATTCTTTTTGGTGCTGCCTGCGTCCCACCTACCTTGTAGTTAAGATCTTCTGTCCCAATGCAGGACATTTACGGCCTTTCAGGACCAATTTACTCCTGCCCCGCCATTCCCATTCTCCTCTTATTCCATGACCCAGCTCTAGAACTGTCCATAAAAATCCCTCTTAAGATTCTCCATAGCTTCTGGGACATAGAATCCCCATCTGGTGCTTTCCATAAACCACCACTACAAGTCAAACTTTAAGACCCTTCCTCGTACTCTGATGTTCCCCAACACCCCATTTCTCCTAGACACCTCTGGCCTCCAGCCCCTCATCATTGAGTGCTTTTCCAAGAAAGTGGATGTTGTTTACCCCACTGCTCTCCCTCCAATCTCTCTCTCTGCTCTGTCAAAAGGATCAATGGCACTTACAGGTTGGTTCAGGATCTCTGAGCCATCAGTGCAGTTGTTGACCCCTTATGCGTACTAGCCCCAGACCCTTGCATCCTTTTTACTATTCTCTTAAACATGACACACTTCAGTAGTCAACCTCCGAGACACTTTCTGTGCATTGTGACTCCCAAGATTTGTTTGCTTCCATTTGTACAAATGTGACACCCACAGATCCATCCAACTAAGTTAGACTGTCCTCACTATCTGAACAGGAGTTAGCCCAAGACCTTGATAGTGCCCTTCCACTAGTCTGCAAGGTTCCCCGATATGTAAAATAACCTCCTCATTTGCAGCCTGCCTAGAAACCTGGTAGACATTATCTTCTAACTTTCCTCGACCAGTACAGATAGTGAGTGCCACCAAAGCTCAACTGCAGACCACCTCAGTAACTTGCCTGAGTCAGACCCTGGTTGAACCAAACCTCCAAGACCACCTCCCTCCAGTGTTGAGCACTCCGCCTCACCCCATCAAACAACTTCTCCTGACTCGCCGCTTTGACTCTTCCCTTCTTCCTTCTACCCTTACGATCCTCACGGTCACTTCAGGCCACCATACCATGATTAAGACACAAGCTCTCCTAACACCTTTTTTCTAATCTTCCTTCTGATACAGATTTCACTGCCCAAGTCAATAATGACTCTTGATTCACCCCAGCTTAAGCGGGTACTAGAATACCTGCTGTTATTCGGATCTATAATAAGGATGACATTGCTGGGATTATAGCTCTCAAGCACTTGGTTAATCTGATACTTCCCAGACCACTGTATTAAGATTGAGATACTCGCCTCCCTAACATTTCTATCATTTCTCCTTCCCCTACAGGACTCACCCAACCTAGGAATCATTTACAATAGTCCTCCACGTGTTCAACCGTACACCCTGCTACCTACTGTCTCGTTGGATCCTATGTTCTCCCACTTGGATCCCACTGCCTGACAGCTAGTTCCTCCTCATCACCTTCACGTACTGCCTATTACAACAAGCTAATCTTTCCCCCTCTCCCAAATGCTACATTTGTGTTCCTTCTCACATTCAATGATGCAGAGTAAGGGATTAGGGCTTTTCACTGGCCAGGGATGGGGGTGGTCAGGTAACAACTTCCTCTCTGTAATTCACCAGTTCTCGAACGTCAAACACCCTAGGAGAAATAGCCTCTTACAGATACCACCCTACAAAACCAACAGAATTCTGTAGCAGGGCCTGTTCTACAGAACAAGAGTGGACTCCACTTTGACATAGCTAAGAAAATGAGGGTCATGTGTATCCCTGCAAGAAGAATCTTGCTTTTATGTTAATCAATTGGGGATGATCGGAGAAACCTCACTGACTGGGCTGTGAGGATTCACCAAGAGGTTGGAGAAGATGCTTTCAGCTGGTTTTCTACATCCTAGGAAGATGACTCTTCCCAGTCCTGGGCCTGCTCTTTACCCTCCTCTGTACTCTATCTCAATGGTAGCCTTATGCCTCATATATCTCTCTCAATCTGTCCAAAATCATAATCACACAGAAACTTAAAACCAGGCCTCACAAACAGTCCTGACCCACGATGACCTCTCAACAATGAAGAGTCTGACTCCTAAACCAATCCCCCCCCAACAATACCCTTCCTCAGAAGAAAGCAGCCTCCTATGACATCAATGCCCCTGCTCCCTATCGCCAGGAGTCTAGAACATAAGTAAGAATGTGGCTCCTGTCACTGGCCAGCCATTGAAAGCCTGTACTCAGGAAAGTGAAATATAACCGAACCTCAGCCTAACCCACTCTGTGCACAAACCCAGCGACCAGTCCTGACCCACCTGTCTCCTCCCTCCCCTTGCACATTATAAAAGCTTGCCTCACCCTAAGCCTGCCCCTTCTACAACAGGCCACTCTGGTGTATGGCTGCCAGAGGCAAGAAACTTTTACTTTAAAATTTTTTAACGCAACTGGCTTCCCTGGTTGGTTTTGCCACGGGTGCCACCCCAACTTAATAAAATTGGCTTTAAATTTTTCCTAAAGAGGGAAATCTAAGCACCTACACTAAAACAAAGCAAAGCGCTAGCAAACAAGCAGCATGATCGGTACCAAGTACTAAGATCAGAGAACAGTTTTCCCTCCTCTGTTCAATAGACTGTGCTCTGTAAGTTTGGCTAGGAGGGCAGAAGGCGGCAGGTGGAAGAGAGGCCGGGCACTTGAGATCCGGCGAGACTCCAGTTCCTCCAGCACCTTTCAAGAGGAGCAGCTCTGCTTAGTTCTACATAACTGGCCTACTTATAATAAATTATTTGAATAAGACAATTCTAAAACTCTCATTCACTCATTTTTGCAATGCTGGAGATGAAGCTCAGGGCATTTCCCTTGCATAGCAGCTACCCCATGGACCTACACCCCTAACTCTCTACGGCTGTAACACTCATAAGATCAACCACTGAGCACAGGTATATTGGTATTTCTCTGTATAAAGAAGTATGGGGCCGGAGATTTAGCTCAGTGGTTTTGGTGCCTGCCTAGCAAGTGCAAGGTCTCTGGTTCAATCCCTGGAAACCATAAACCACAATACCAGGCATGGTGACTCACACCCACCAGCAATTAGTACCATATACCATAATGCCGGGCATGGTGGCTCATGCCTGTCATCCCAGCACTCAGCAGGCAGAGGCAGGATTGCTGAGTTCAAGGCTTGCCTGGGCTACATAATGAGCTCAGGGCTAGCCTGAACTGCAAAGCAAGACTGTGTCAAAAAAAAAAAGTATATGTATATTACATATACTTAAAGTGTTAAAAATATGTTAAACATATTAAAAAATAAGTTAAGCTTTCCTAATGTATGCCACATGAATTTTCACCTGGGCAATCCTTACCTCAAATGTAAGGGAAATAAGAGGCATTCAGAGAAGGGGGGTATTTCACCCCTGGGGATGGTTCACACAGCTGTTTACTTTCAGTAATATCAAAGATCGCAGTGCACCTGGGCCTGGCTAAGTGGATTTACAGACAAGATAACTGTATCTCAGTTAAACTAAATGCATTTACAAAATGAGTAAATGGCTTTAAAAGACCCTTGCAAAGAAAATATTAGGGATAGTACCAATAATAAATCTAAGCACAAACAAAACATGGTAATAGTGACACTTTGATGGTTCTACTTTAATTAGACATGTTACTGGCAAAAACTGAAAATCTAAATGGCTTTAAAAAAAAAGACAGCCAAGGTTGAAATAATCAAGAAAATTTAAAATATTCCTTATCATTAATAAAGAATTGATAACTGTACTTTGTGTATTAAACCAACTATTAAACTACTTGGCCTAAAACCCATCAAATTGCATACTTCATGATAGTTGCAATTCAATGTATATAAATTATAACAAAAATAAAGTAAAAGCTAAACCACTTGAAAACGTTCAAAACATATGTCAGACTTAAACTAAGAAGAGACTTAGACTGCTATCACTAAAAAAACTACATGAGTAAAAATTTTATACCACTAATAAAAAGTTAAATAATTATTTTAGCTTAACTCTCATCCTTTTAAATGTTTGCTTTGTATTATGTTTAACAAGAGTAAATAGTGTACAGATATAAATAGCAGATAAAATATACATTTAAAGGTGAGTACTCCTTTTTTACCAGTGGGTTTACTAATGGAAGGTATTGTATGATTTGCACTAAGTAAAACTGTTTGGAAAATATTTCAATAGTATTGAAAAGAGCACTGAAGCAGTGACATGGACCTTATTTTCACTTTTCTTTCTCTCCTTTTTAAAATTTCTCTACCTCGATCCCAACATAGCAAACAGTTTTAAATCTGTGGATGTAAGTATCCATTTTAAAATCATTAAAACACCTCTGTTAAAAGGAATAGCAAACAGTACTTTCTCTACTCCAGGCAGCCTCCAAAGAGATGACACTGGAATATGCCTATTTTCTTAATATTAATTACTTTAGGATAATTCACATTAAATTTAATTTGTGACCTTTCATCTAAACCATTCTGCTTTATGAGAATCTCTGGTATTTTTTCTCAACCCTTTCAAATGCTTACTGTTCCCAAAAGGGGCTTCCAGAGACTAAATTCACCACCTGCTCCAGGTTTTATTAACCCCATCATGAACACATTAAATATAGAGTCCCTTGGGCAAAGGCCTCATGTAGCCAATTCTCAGAGCCTCAATCAAGCAAGAACTTTGATTACTGATCTGTTTGCTGTCAAACAGGGATGAGGGTGAGATAATGAGCATGAACACAATGGAGCAAGCAGGGAAGGCAGAATGGAAGAAAGGAAGAAGGCAAGGGGGTCTGGGAGTGGGATTGTAGGCCTCTTCTCCAAGGATGGCATTGTCCTACAAACTGATCTTTTGAGAACTTGGACAGGAAGGCAGGGGGTCACAGTTGGGGGGGGGGCTCTTGCCCAATCAAAGCTTTGGAGCAAAAGCTGATTTGAGCGACTGATTAAACTCTATGTTAAGGATATCTGGGGCTTCCTCATCTGATCCGGCCTAAATTTTAGATTTCAGGCGGACAACCTTGTTTCAACCACTGTGAATATCCAGAGGCAAGTGAAATCACAGAAATGCTTTTAAAACACACGTACCAATTTCATATTCATAAAATTACACTGCCATGTTTCAGAAATTTTATATGCAGTGAATATAAAGTCATCAAGGCAGTATTTAAAAGCCTGCTCTCTCCTGCCTGTCAAAGGTGTGATGATAATAATCACCCTATATTTTGCTCCATTTTCATTTAATAGTGAAAGTGGTATATAATTATTTCAGGAACCCATGATAAAACATCGTAAGAAAGTTCTAGATAAACAACCCTTCCTGCCTGACCTTATCTCTTCAAAAATAGTCCAGTAAATTTGACAGGGACAGCTGACTAATGTAATAATCTCTAGATCAATGTAAACATCAATTTAAGATCTTAGGTAAATATGTCAAAAGAAAATAGAGGAAAGTCTTGGAATTGGAAGATTGATAGGGAATTATAGAGACGCTTCCAAAAGCTTTGTCTAAAACATGGAGAACGCTTCCTTTTCAGATTGCATGGACTAACCATTTTCACCAAACAAATGTAGCTATTAGCAGTTACCTTTGTCAAAATGTTTCAATTCAGAGCAAGAAGAAAGAGTGCCTGGGGTTGGCGGCATATCCATGTAATCCAGTCATTCAGGAGTCCAAGACTAGAATGGGCTATCAGAGCCACTTTCCATAATTTTAGGGAGGAAACCATTAAAGTATGACTATAGTTGTCTAAGGCCCAATGTCACCTTGCTCACAAGCCAGCTTGGCATGTGGAGATGTAACTCCTTTTTGCCTCCAATCACAAATTGAGGCCTCAATGGTCCCATGATTCTGGGACACTCAAGGGCAAGTATCCATCAGCTGAAGACATCTTGGTTCTTTAAGAATGAGTAATAACAAAAAAAAAAAGAGAGAAAGGTATCAGCAGGGGACAAACAGACAACTTATTAGCCTGCTACCTCATCCCACCTATTATCTTAAGAATCTTCTGCTTACTGCCTTTATCAACATGAGATCCTCATGACCTAAGATCCTCATCAACATAGGATTACTGCCACCAAGTCAATGCAATACTCCCTACAATTATTGTGTGTACCCAATAAATAATGGCAAGCTTGGAGTGTCATTATCTTTGCCCAGTCGGAGGCACTGGCCTCCCAGCTCCCCATGTACTCTGAAATGATGCAAATCTCTAGTCTTTCTTTAGCCCTTACCATCCAACTTCCAGGCAGTCAGAAGATCCAACATCCTCCAACACACTTAAAAGCCAATACAGTGGGCCCTTGACTTACACACTGAGTTTCTGATGAACCTGGGGGCTTCTGGAATATGAAATAACCCAGACACAAATATCAAGTATTGCATGATCTCACTTGTAAGACATGTTTAGGGTAGTCAAAGTCCATGGAGAACAGCAGTTGCCAAGGGCTGAGAGTGGGGAGGGCAGGGAGTTGTTGCTAAATGGGCACAGAATTTCAGTTTTACAAGCTGGAAAGAGTTATAGGGTGGTTGGTGGAGATGTTTCTATTTAATACCTCTGAACTGAGCACATAAAAATAGCTCAGATGCTAACTTGTATTTTACCATAACAAAAAAGGAAAAAGGGAGATGTATTTGATGGTTATTTGAGATAACTATCAATTCCTACTGTCCTCCTTTGCCCTATTTTCACTTTATACATTCCTCTACTTCACAATTGCAAAGGAAAGAGTTAAACACTGCCCCCTACTCCTCCCTTCTGTATCTTTCCCACAAAGTGATGATCACACACCCGTAAATTCACATTTCCAGTAACTACCAACTCGAATTTGGATGAATTAGAGCCAACAGCCCAACACACAGAAGCAACCAGGCCCGACTTCACCACTCAGCTGCACCCCGGCCCGGCTGGCCCGCCCAGTACTGCAGGTGAGCACTGGCCAGCAGCCCCTGACCTCACACGCACGACATCCAGGCACAAAGACAGTGAAACCTGTCCCAAGGTGCCAGGCTCTGGTTCACAAGACAGCCCCAGACAGCTGCCCAGGGACTGCAGGCCACGAAGGGCTTGTCCCTTGCAGGAAACTAGCCTGAGGCTCTGTCCCCTGCTTTCTACCATCGCATTTGTCCATCTAATAAGGAACAAGTAAGTACTTGTAAGCACACCCAGCAAATGCTTTATAAGCTACATCTGCTCATTAATAGTCTTTAAAAAGGTCACTAAGTGTTTCCTTTAAAAAAGAACTATAAGTTTAACTAATTCCTAGCAGCCTTTCCTGAATTCTTTTTTGTGGAACAATATTCTGGGAAGATGTTAATGTTCTACGCTAAAAATGGTCTACATATTTTTTTAAATGGCAACAGGTTCTTCTGCTTGGAAAAGTTCCCATCGTCTTTGCTGTTGTTAAGCTTGACTGTGAAACTTCAGTGGAGAATAAAGTTATGGTGGTAGTGGTGGTGATAAAAACATTTACTGAGTCCTTCCTCAGAAGCCAGACCGGTACCATCTCATCCTTAATGGATATTCAGTCTTCAAAACAGACACGTGCAGTGTACAGTTATATAACACACAGATGAGGAAATTGAAGGCAGCAGTAGTAAGACAGCTCTGCAGTAGCAGAGCAGGAACTTGAACCTGTCTGACTCCAAAGTATGTCGTTCCTTCATCTGTATCATCATTCATTCAGTTGGAACATTGTAACTAATTTATAGTAGAGGAAACTTCTAATATGGAATAACACTAGCCATTATGACCACCATATTTTCTCTTGCCATCATTATATTTTTAAAAAGTTTGAGACTACAAGAATTGAAAGGTAAGCACACTGAACATCCACCGTTACCTAAGAAATTTACTTTGTGGTAAGCACAGCAAGATGTAAGGCAAGCCATAAAAATAGGGAAAATAGGGCCAGACATTTATCTCAGTGGTTCTGGCGCCTGCCTCGCAAGCACAAGGTCCTGAGTTTGATCCCAGTAACCACATACAACAATGCTGGGCATGGTAACCGATGCCCACCAGCAATCAGTACCACATACCACAGTGCCGGGCGTGGTGGCTCACGCCTGTAATCCCAGCACTCAGGAGGCAGAGACAGGAGGATTGCTGAGTTCGAGGCTTGCCTGGGCTACACAGTGAGCTCAGGACCAGCCTAAACTACAAAGCGAGACCCTGTCTCAAAAAAAAAAAGGGGGAGGAATATAAAACAGACTAAAATGACAATTTTATCTCAAGTAAAAGTAATGCTAACTTATTAACTCCTACTCCAAAGTGAAGCCAGTTGCCAGTGTTAAGATTGAGTTATCACTTTATATTGCATTTCTTAATGAATGCACTGCAATCACCATAGTAATGTAGCTCTCTCTTTGTTGTTATTTCCAGCACCAAAACAGTGATGTCCCGAGTGGTAGGGGAGGAAGCACTGTGCACAAACTGACTTGCACATGCAAACAGAAGTACATGGGCGAGGATTTTGCTGTGTCCCTCCTGATAACACAGTACTTCTCACAACCTTTACATCACAGGAATACTCAGCCATGGGGGTGTGTCTTCACACAAGCCCGGCAAGAAGATAAACTATAAACAGAAAGCTAAAGTGAAATCCATCTAAAAGACTCAAAGCAATTGGAAATGGTGGCACACACCCACAATGCCAGCACTTCGTGGGGCTGAGACAGGAGGATTACAAATTCAAAACCAGCCTGGGCAATTTAGGGAGTTAGGGAAACCATGTCTTAAAATAAAAAAAATTTTTTTAAGGACTGGGATGTAGCTCAGTGAAAAGACCCTACGTTCAAACTCTAGTACAGGGGAAAAATTTTTAGATCTACAAAACACGTAAGACGACTACAGATTAAGATAAATCACACTGGGGACAGTATCTACAATACCTTCCATTCTGACAAACAAGGCAGAAAAGACTGTTCAGATATTAAAACTATGGTTAAGAGGAGCCTCAAGACAGAAGCCTTCAAGATAAAGCCCAAGCCAAGAAGGCAGAGGCCGGAGCCTTTCCCTCAGGGCCTCCTAGCATTCCTCTGTCTTATACATTAAAAAAGAAAGAATTACCGGTAGTGATAGGTTAGAGCCCTCTATTTTATAGAGTCTTGCTGGCCCCTTCAGCTCCCTGTAGCTCCACCCCACTAAGCTTCTGCAAAAAAAAACTTAGAAGGCAATGTGGCTTAGGATAGGTGACAAGTTACTTCGCCCTGGCTCTTATGTAGGTCCCCCAAACCCCAAAACTATAAAAGACCATCCCTTTCTTTGTTCCAAGCTTCTGCCCCTCTCCGGTGCGGGAGCCACTTCACCCCCTTAAATAAAACCTCCTGTCAGGCTAGCTGGCGTGTGGTGTGGTTGCTGGATGCCGATGGAGTTCTGACGGACAGAATTCCTAAGATGTCCCGGGCTCCGTCTTCTGCCTCATGTCCTCTGGACCTCGTCTGTGCCTCTCCATGGCTGCAGACCCTGCTTGTGTCTTACAACAACGCCGGGGCAGGTTTAGGAGCTGTTACGTGGGAGCGCATCCTGGAAAGCAAGCTGGTAGAGAACATCCGTCCTCTGCCTTTTGTGGGCCCCCAAACCTTTGTCTTTCTTCTCGAAGAAGCAGAGGCTACCTTGCTGGCCCCTCGCTTCCCAGCCCCCTCTCCAGCTCCCGCGCTGCCCAGACTCCATCCGGAAGACGCAAATCTGGGTCTGGAAAAAAAACTGAGAAAATCTGCCTGGCGCGGGGCAGCCGCTCTGCGGACACAAGTGACGGCACTGATGTGGGGTGTGCGGACAGATGTGCCCCCGCTTCGTGGCTCACAGCACATGCAGTGTGGTTCTGGGCTTGCTGGTGGCAGCGGCTCTCTTGCCAGGCTAATCCTGTGGGGGTGGTTCTAGGAAATGTTCACAGGAGTTTAGCTTTGAGCACGTTTTTGCATCCTGTCAAAGAGCTAATAAAGCAGCTCACAGCCCATAGCAAATCCCACTTAGGCCAGCTCAGGTGGGCATACGGTCTCTATCAAAGAACCTGGCAGATACCAGGACGACCTAGAAAAGAAAGATCCCAGGCAGTGGCACCAAAGTTCCGTAAGCCAGTTACTCAGCGCTCACCGCCTCTCCACCTGCACTGGAGCGTGCGGGGACACTAAAGTCCTCTCTGTCTTCTTTGGAGCTGGTGGAACCCAAAGAAGCACTGCAAATTTTCTTCTTGGTCCCAAAAGCACATGGAAAGTTGGGCTATATTCTGTTCGACTACCTCCTGCAGCATATGGGAGATCCTGCTAATACAAGAGATGTTTTATGGACAGAATTGGGCCCCTTCAACATCCACATTCAAGTCTGAATCCCCAGAAGCTCACAGTGCAGCCACCTTTGGAGGCAGGGCCCGGACTCTGAATGAGGCCAGTAAAGCAGACTCTGATCCAAGGCGATCGGTGTCCTGGTAACCAGAATAAATGTGGACACACTCCACACCGAGAGTGCATGCGCGCAGAGGGAGGGCCCCGGAAGGACGCGGACAGAGGCCACGGGAGGAGTCAGTGCCAACCTAAACCTCTGACACCATGATCCTCATCTGTCTGCCTCTAGAACTATGGGAGCATCTATTATCGGTCTCTAGGCCCTCCAATCCAGGCGTGTCATACAATGGGCTGGGAACCCAAAGAGCATTCACCGGACATATGATTAACAGGTTTTACTCTGCCAGTTGCCAGCTGGGGCTCTTAGGTAGCTAATTATATAAACTTTGAATTTATCTGTACATTTCTCCTGCTCTGAGCATGCTCCAGACACCCCACTACCTTACTTCTTCACACCAGGAGTCTGTGAGTACCACACCTCAGCCTACCCTGTCTCCAATACTCTTCAGATAATTGACTCTTAAACTACAAGTTTTAAGACTGTGTTTCTCTCTGAGAGGATTAAGTTACTCTCTCACTGCTTCTTCTTCAAACTGCCTACTAATAAAGCATAAGCCCCATGAGAGAAGATAGCATGTCTACCTGGGTTGTCACTATATGTCAAAGCAGAGTACATGGCTGCCAGTAAGTTCTCAGCAAACAACTGCTGAGGAGTCAGTGAGCTGGCTCTCAAATTCTAGTCCACTGAATGGACCACAGAAATGTCCTAGTGTTTACTATCCTAAGGTTCCAGTCCAACTCCATCTTGCCCTAGCATGATAACAGTTTTTTAGCCTGATAAAAGGTTCCCAGATGTTCTTATGAATAGCTCAGTCAGTAGCCATGGTACCAGATGACTTTCAAGGTCCATGTCAACACTAGTGCATCTTTACGACCCTATCTGGAGATGATATTTGGATATATCTGTCATGTTATTTTTTTCTTAAATTACTATATAAGATAGTCTGTGATAAAACAAATACTATCTTTGGAGAGAGAATTACTGACAACAGTGTCCAACAGAAGATTTTGTCCAAGGATTAAACACAGGAAGGAAGTGCCATTACCACATGACAGAACATTAGGTGTCCAGGGTCCGTCGATGAGGATGTGTCTGAGGGAGACTAGCATTTGAACCAATGGAGTCTGTAGAAAGAATCGCCCTCAGCCCGTGTGAGGGAGCTGCCCAAGGGGTAGGGCCCTGACAGAATAAAAATGGGCAGGAAAGATTTTGTTGATGTTCACACATGCAAATTATCCCTCTACACTCTGCAGCTGGGATACCCCACCCCTCCTCCGAGCCTTGGACATAACAACTTGGGGTTCTCTGGCCTGTGGATTCTATGTCCCAGTGGACACTCCGCCTCCCACAGTCTTGGCCTTTTCATCTTAAATTCAAAGTGACGCCATCAGCTTCCCTGGACCCCTTCACACCTGGGTGGAGCCTCACTGCTTCTCCAGCTTGCAGATTGCTTGTTATGGGGGTTTTCAGCCTCTGTGTTCACATGAGCAACTCCTTAATAAATCCCTCACCCCTCTCCCTCGCTCTGTCTCAAGTACGTACATATATAGATAGAAAGAAGGGGGGAGGGCAATAGGTTCTATCTCTCCTGAAAATGCTAATAAAATTATCTCCAGGCAATGAATTCATAGATGACTTCATATTCCTCTTATCTCTTTTAAAATTGTTACGCGATGAGTTATTGAATGTACAATTAAGAATAACAACCATGTTCACTTAGAGGAAAAAAGATTTTGATTCCTAGATTCAACCTGGAGGGCGCCACAGAAACAACCCCCACCCCAGCCTGATATCCTCCAGGTCAGTAGGGCTTCTGGGTGGAGCTTCCTCCCGAACGCTTAATCACAATAACTCAAGGTGTCCCGGGACAGTCAAAAGCCAAGCAGGGGTATGAGTGACTCGGTGATGTGTTCCCAGAGAAGACACAACTTCAGAACGTCTCAAAGGTTTTGGAAAATACACTGAGACAGAAAATTAGTCTCTTACATTTTCACTGGGCGATAATCAGAAGGTGAAAAGAAAAAAAAAAGGTGTAAATGACAGTGAAGTCCTAGGACTGCTGCCTGTTTTGAAACGGCAATACTTGTAGGAAACAGGAGAAACGAGAGTTTCCTGCCAGCTCCTCTGGAATTGATAGCTTTGACTTGTTTCCAGTGCCTACAGGGAACAGGAAAACTCCCCAGAGCAGGATGGATATACAAAGTCTGCCTTCAAAGGCCACCGCTTCAGTCCCTGGGGACTCTTAAGGGCTCACTGTGTCTGCCCAGGGAAACCACAGCAGACACCCATCAGCGTGCACGCAGGCTGTTTGTTGCCACTAGCACTTTAATCATTAGCATTTATAGGGAAGGAATGAAAGGCTTGGACTGCGGTGCCACTACCTCCAGTCTCAGCCCATTAATCACCGCAGTGAGCCTCATCTCAAAGCAGGTATGTAATTATACACAGAGCCAAAAATATTATGCATGTCCCACTCAATAAGGGAAAGGAAAAATGCATTGAAGAGAAATATGACAAACTCCAAATCCTTTGCTCCTATTTAATTCAACTGTTTACTTGCTACGAGGGAGTTATGCAATGAATGGACCGCTGTGTCCACAGTTATTCCTCACCCGCTAACGGTAGGAAAGACACTGGGGTCCAAGCACAATCCTTCAGGGCCAGTTTCTTCAACTGTAAAATGAGAGTAGTTCCTGAATCTCTGGTCTGTTCCTCGAAAAGATCAAAACCTGTTAGAGCACCTTGTAATGACCTAGGACATTCGCCTAGATTGCTTTGGGTCCGAGAGGAAAGTGATGTACCATAATAATGAAGAGCACAAGGCCTGAGGTTTAGTTCAGTGGTTTCAGCACCTGCCTTGCAAGCACAAGTTCCCAAGTTCAATCCCTAGCACCAAAAAGGGAAGAAAAAGAGCACAATGGTTTTGGTTGTGAATCCTTTCCAGATATCTGAGTGTGGGAAAGTAGTTACACCTGAGCCTCGGTCTCTACTTCTATAAGACAAAGGTAATAATATCAACCTCCTAAATCTTGTCAACATCAAACAAAAAGAACCCACAGCAAGTGCTAGGCAGGGTTTCTGACACTGGGCAAATGCAGATAACCCTCACTCCTGCCTTAAGCGCTGAACACCTAGAAGGCCGGCCCACCTGAAGAACACATCTGCTCCCCCGGCTGAAAGGAGACTCACTTCACCAGAGCTAGGGAAGGCATCTCCTCTACCCCTGATCCTCAAGCACTTCTCGCAGGGCCTGACACTACACGGGTGTCCACATGTGATTGAACACATAGCCCAGGATCCTTCTCATAAACTCAGTCGGATGGGAGCAGATCTCTGCCTCCTGTGGTCGTCCCCACGTGGCTCATGGGTACCACTCTTCCATGAGTCAACTATATGAAAGTAGCCAGCTGAGACATTTAAACACAACAAACAGGAGACATATTAATGGATGATATCATTAGTATGGCTTTCCAACATCTATCTCTCATTCTTCACTCCTCCACAAAATGTGCCTCCCCAGAGCAGCGAATGTGCCTGACATTTAAAATGTACCTTGAGTACCTTTGGCGACACGATAGGCTATTCTGAGCGCCCACACAGTTATCTGCGTGGCGCTGGCAGAATACGAATACAGCAAACAAACTTCTGTCGCTGGGTGGATGGAGGCTCAGTACTTTTATTCTGACAATGAATTATCTGTGGTGATGTAGGCTAAATAGATTCATAACATTCATACCTCCGTTCAGCTCCTCGTTCAAGCACTCAGTCAACCAACTATTAATTAAAGACAATCCTTGCCTTGAGGGGGTTCTCAGCCTAATGAGGGAAGAGCATGGTGTCATTATTAAAAGCACTGTACAGTTAGAATAATTTAACTGAATCTCAGCTCTATGTCTTGCTGGAAAATTTAAGGGAAATTGGCTTACCACCTCAAATTCTCAAGCGAGAGCACAAACAAAGAGTAGCCAATTCAGCAGCAGAAGCAGAAAGCAAGGCCTGGGAAAAGAGATACTGACTTAGAAAATGTTCAACAGACCAAGAATAGGCAACAGCAAAACACTGAAGGGACATTTAGGCCAGAACAAAGAGTTGGATGGTATATAAACTCAGGAAAGGGAGCACACACGGACAGGAAAGAAAGGTAGACCTTTTGACAGAGGTTGGATCTCAGCTGGAAAAGGACAGTGACCCGCTGAAGGATTTGAAGCAGCCTGAGGATGAGAATCACAACTGAACAAAGTATATTTCAATAGGAGTGTGGAAAATGGGTTAAATAAAGTAAGAAAGATAGTAAGATTACAGAGGAAGTTGCTATAGGAGCAGGCAGGAAACCTACTAGTCAAGTTGATGTAATGACAAGAGATTTAAAAAAAAAAGGCAGCAGCCAGAAAAATGTAGTGGCATATGCCTGTAATCCCAGCACTCTGAGAGGCCGAGTCAGGAGGATTACAAATTCAAGCCCAGCCTGGGCAATTTTGTGACTCTGTCTTAAAATAAAAAATGGGCTGGAGATGTAGCTGGGGGCAAAGGCCCTAGGTTTAATCCCTAGTACCACCATCAGGAGGGAGGGGGCCACACAACACAGAAACAGAGGAGAGGATTAAAAAGATTTTTTGCAAGTAGACTAATACGTAGACAGGAGTGTCTTAGATACAAGGACAGGAAGAGAAATGAAGAGATAAGATGATATCATCATCCCAGGAACAAAGAAGTACATCGATTAACTCATTAACTGATAGCAATTATGAGAAATTATGTACCTCTAGGAGAACAGGTAAGGAGTTAAATTTGAGTCATGCTGAATTTTAGAACCTGTAAGAAACTGACAGTATTCAAGAGTTGAATCCTCATCCCAAAATGAGGATTTGAAAACTATATTTGAAGTCATGGATTATTTTAATAGAAGAGTTTTACTGAAATTGAACTAAAAATAATCATAAAAATAAAATGAGTCAAAGTCATGAGACAGGGCCATGGGAAGATGTCAACATAAAAATAAATCTCCTGAATGCTGGAGAAAGAGGGCATCCTAGGCATACAAGCCTAAGCCATCTTCTTCATGATTCCCTAGCTGTGTAGGGTTTGGGTGACAATCTAAGTGGCAGCTGGTATTGTACAGATGGCCAGGTGGAAGGGGCATGAGGTGGCAGCTACTGTTACCCCGGGAGAAGTTCAGAAGTGTGGGTCATCCGCAGGCAATGCCTTCCGACCCTAAAGCAAAGTACACTACAGGTGAATGCGTAAAGTAAAGCTGTTGGCAGGAGAAGCTCACTTCTAAGAATTTGAGACCAGGATCAAAAATGATTCAGGTTTTTACAACACAAGGAGAAAACAATTTGTTATACAAAACCATTTTGTTTTTAAAATAATCACATCATTCATAATCTGATTTTATCTTCACCACAGCCCACAACAGGATTCTCTCCCCAAGACATCTGGCCCTTCTGCTGATACATGAGGCGGCCAATGAATGAAACAACCAAACCACTTGCTGTGGTTGATGAACTGACGGTCAGCTCGGGTGGGGACGCCCTGCTGGGCTGAGTTAGCCTGGTTCTGTGGAACGATGTAAAAGGAGAACAGGAGAGCAGGATCCGATGGGAATGTCCCTCGGAGGACCTTCACCTGTTCTCAGGTTCTGAGCTCCTCCTCCACTGCTCTTCCGGGAGGAGCTGTGGGCCTCGCCTGGCCTTGAGCGCCTCTGCTGGGCCTTGACAACGAGGCGTGGGCTCGGAGGGGTGGGGGCTCTGTTCTTTATCTTTGCCCCTGGTGCCCGGTGGGGAGTCTGTGGGTACTAGCACTGGACTTGCACTCTGCCGGCTCAGATTCACTAGGGCTGGGCTCGGCGCTGGCCTTGGACTTTCCCCACAGTCCCTTCCGTCTCCCTTCGCGGGCCCCTTGGCCTCCACAGGACACTGGGGCCCCGAGCCTGTGCTGGATTCTTTGGGTCTCCAGTGCACAGAGAGATCCCCTGGACTCCTGTACCTCTGAGGGCTGTAGGCACGGCCAGATACACTGCTCTTCTTTATTTTCTACTTAATGATTATTACTTAGTTCTTCATTTTCATTTTCCTCCCAACTAGCAGTTTTAAATATTTTCAGATCTGGGACTTCTTCATTTTGTATGTGCCATAGCAACAGCAGAGTATACTAAGCAACATCATTAAGGTTAAGAGCTTGATATTTAATGGATCATAACTTATAAATTTTTTCATCTCACCACTTGAGTGCAAAAAAAAGCTAAAACTTTTCTCTGTAACTGGACTAATTCTATTTCAATAGGAATGTTATACAAATGATAAAAGCATACTCAAAGAGTATCTTCAATCTACTCAAAGGAATGTAAGTGTAAACCTCTTAAATATTTTCTAGCCTTTGAGGGTTTTTTACACCCACAATTACCTGCTAAATTCTTACCTTCTTCCTTGTATGTTATTGCCCTTAGCAGAGAAAAACTGAAAATATACCAGGAGTAATAATATGTAATGCTGACAGATATAAAGCTATTAGGAATTTGACATCTATCTTACCCTTGTCAAAGAAAGGGTAGAGCCTTCATTTATATCTCTAGTTAAAAAAGAGATCGATAGGCTGGAGATTTAGCTCAGTGGTTCCAGGGCCTGCCTAGCAAGCACAGGGTCCCTGGTTTGATCTCCCATAACCACATACAACAATACTGGGAGAGGTGACTCAGGCCCACCAGCAATCAGTACCACACACAATGCTGGGGACAGTGGCTCATGCCTATAATCCCAGCACTCAGGAGGCAGAGGCTGGAGGATTGCTGTGAGTTCACAGCTAGCCTGAGTGACATAGTGAGCTCAGGGCCAGCCTGAACTACAAAGCAAGACCCTGTCTCAAAAAAAAAAAGAGATTGATGAAAGTACAGATTACTTGTGTCTCCAAAGTATACAAGTTTAGAAATGTCTCATTCTCCTAAGTTGAAATACATTTCTCTTCATCTTGTAAACCAAAGTGAAAATCATTTACTAAATCATAACTAAATCATAACATTCTAATACCATGGCTTCTGGGATCTCAAAACATTTTCTGTCTTCCTCATTGGTTCAATAAAGGAATTCCACTTTCTCATTCATTTCCATGAACTCAGTAACTACAAAGAGATCATGAATTATCAGTCTAGTAATTCTCAAGTGGCGTAGAACCTATCCAAGACCAGAGTTCTCATCTTGTAAAATAGCATGACAATAACAAGCTAGAAAACAATCTGTCTTTACTCCACAGAATCTTTTCTAAATTTGTGAAACCCCTGGAATCCACAATCCCACCTCGGGCATTTGGGTCGGATGTACCGTATCATTCAGATTTCTTCCAGGTTTTCAAAAGCTGCTCAGGTCGCATATCACACCTCACTAAGCGTCTCAGGCAGATGTGGGTCAGTATGCAGTTAGGGTTCATCTTTTTTTCATCAACAAGTGATTTTAGATATTTGAGATTTGGGGATGGAAAGTCAATTGGATAAACTCTCATTAGCTAGGAGCTCACAGCTGAACAAGAAGGTATTTGTCCCTGTGCCTCATGAAGCCATTATCTATCAGCTCCAAACCCGCCCTGCTCTGCCATCCTGGCCTAGCACTCTGCAGACCGCCCTCAGCTCTGCCAGCGGCCGCCCCGGGCCGATGGCAGGGCCTGAGCTTGGGTGATGACACAGCACAGGACAGACAAGGTCACACTCCTGCCACGCAGGTTCCCACCTGCATCCTCCCCGCCGGCTGCTCCTCTCTACTCAGTGCTTCATCTGGGCAACAGCACATCTCTCCGGCAGCATTTGGATCCAGCGGGCCCCGTTTCCCTCCACGTCGTGCTCCAACATGGCAGCACAAGGGGGCGGGGCCACCCCTCAAGAGTTGAGTCCAAAGCTCGAAGGACCGCGCCTCTTCCCTACAAATGGGACAGCTTTGACCCCTTGGAGTTTCCTTCTCGCCTTGTCGGTTTCCTGGATATCACCTTTCTGCCTGATCACCCTCTACACTAATGTATGTCTATTCAAACACTGGCACCTGCCTAAGAAAACTATGCACGAAATGCTATGATAAATACTAGAGCACAAACCGAAATAAAATGTTGCAGCAGTGGAGCCCAGAAAGACACAGAAGAGCTAATAATTAACCAGAACTACAAGATAAGAAGAAATGAACCCAGTAGAAACGGGAGAGAGGGACATCCTGGTAGAAAATTGCACTAACAGAAAACAGAGTCTGCTTGTAAGAAAGAGGAGGAGAGAGAGGCAAAGCCGGAAGTGGGACATCTTACTGATGGCAAGAAATGCTTTCCACAAATAATAGAGAACTATTACAAGACGTTCACACTTCCCTGCTTCCAATGGGAGAATCTGGAGGGAAGGGTCTTGTAGAGCAGACATAAAACAAAGTACTAAGTCTTTCTTTTAAAAATGTATATAACAGGCCGGGGATTTAGCTCAAGTGGTATGGCACCTATCCTAGAAACACAAGGGCCCAAGTTCGATCCCCAGTACCACCAAAAAAATGTATATAATGCAGCAGGAAATTCAAATACAGGTCATTAAATACTGTGTAATTAAATATAAATGAGTTTCCAAATTTAAGTGATGAAGCTTGTGAGAGTGGAAATAGAAGTGGAGTGGAAGGGGAAGGGAGGGGAAGGAAAAGAAGAGGAAGAGAAAGAGAAAAGAGGAGTTCCTGAAGAAATAAATAGCAGATAGGAGTAAAATCTTCCAGCTTATGAGAAGTGCCAAAATAACCTAGCCAGTAATGATTTCTCATCTCCTTTTGCTGTGAAGTTTGTAGTACTTAAAGTCTCAATTATCATTTACTGTTGTCCTTACGCTGTTTGTCTTGTCTTAAACTAGATCACAAAACATCATTTTCATAAGGGGAAGTACTACATCGGACACTTTTCTATTATTCCCCTGGAATTTGTTACACATTAAATATTGGTTGACTGGTATGCTAAAAATGAAGTATTTTCAGCTAGCCATTCAAAGAGGTTTACTTGGAGGGTAAACACTATGATTTTATTTTTATATTTCCCAGAAAGAAATATAAGACCTTATTTACAATAGACACACAATATTTGCTGGCTTGAGTAGACTAAGAAAGAGAATTGCCAGTCTTTAAAATATTTTGAAACTGTATCATTCATTAATTTGGGGTCTGGGCAACCAAAGTTAATGAAGGCACACCGGATCTGGCGTAAGTGTTTAGATATTGTGGACTTCATTTTCATACAAAATGGAATATTTAAAAAAACAGCCGAGGAAAGCTCAAGCCACCTTGGCCTACTTCCACAGTATATCTGATGATCAAAGACATCTGGCTTTTTTGATTATTTGTGGAATTCCACCCTCAGGCCCACTTGATATTTTCAAAATATGTTTTGCAATTATTTGGACATTCTCCAGGTAGCTGCTTTAATTCACATTTCCCCAAATATTCATCTTCTTGGGAAGTCTGACTATTACTCCTTTATGGCTACAGAAGAGTACTCGATTCTGTGTAAAGGGTTTTATGAAACAAAACGAGACTTTTAAAAACCGTTTTTCATTTAAAGTTGAAATTAAGTTCTGAACCACTCAATTTGTCGTGTCTCATTTTTCTGAATATAATATAGATAAGAACTACACATTGTACAGGGCTTTGTTTTTCAGAAGGAATGTTACATTTGATCACAGGTCAACTGAATAGACTATTTGTTAAAGACTGACAAGTATTAAGTGAAGGAAGACACCAGAGTTTGCAGATTTGTTTCTGCAGGAAATGTGCTGTGCACAAATAGTGAGGTGTGTGTGGTAATTAGGCTAGACATGTTTGGTTTTCTTCAGTGAGAAGTGGGAAGAAGCAAAGGAAAACTGATGGGACGGACAAAACAATCAATCCCAACCGATTCCAACCACATGTCTACCTGTAGTCAGAAATCCAAATCACAAGAGCAGTGC
>PVIC010003602.1:0-67986 GCA_004025085.1 Thryonomys swinderianus | reverse complement strand
TTGTGGTATGCGGTGTTGATTGTTGGTGGGCGTGTCTCCACGCCCAGCATTATATGTGGTTACCGGGGATCGAACTCAGGACCTTGCGCTTGCGAGGCAGGCGCTGGAACCACTGAGCCAACCCTCCGGCCCCTGTTTTTTGTTTTTTTTGAGACAGGGTCTCGCTTTGTAGTTCAGGCTGGCCCTGAGCCCACTATGTAGTCCAGGCAAGCCTCGAACTCAGCAATCCTCCTGTCTCTGCCTCCCAAGTGCTGGGATTACAGGCGTGAGCCACCACACCCGGCACTTTTTTTTGAGACAGGGTCTCGCTTTGTAGTTCAGGCTGGCCCTCAGCTCACTATGGAGCCCAGGCAAGCCTCGAACTCAGCAATCCTCCTGTCTCTGCCTCCTGAGTGCTGGGATTACAGGCGTGAGCCACCATGCCCAACACTGTGGTATGTGGTATTGATTGCTGGTTGGCGTGAGTCACCATGCCCAGCATTGTATGTGGTTACCGGGATTGAACTCAGGGCCTTGTGCTTGTAAGGCAGGCGCTGGAACCACTGAGCTAAATCTCCGGCCCCCTCTAATCGTTTTTTGAGGAATCTCCACACTGATCTCCACAGTGGTTGCACTAGTCTACATTCCCACCAACAGTGGAGAAGAGTGCCTACCCCCTCCACAGCCCCACCAGCATTCTTATTTCGTGATAGCAGCCATTCTTTCTGGAGTGAAATGGAATCTCAGTGTTGTTTTCATCTGCATCTCTTGAATGAATAGCGGTGTCAACCATTTCTTCATATGCTTCTTAGCTGCTTTTACTTTCTTTTTTTTTTTAAGACAGAGTCTCACTGTGTAGTTCAGGCTGGACCTGAGCTCACTGCATAGCCCAGGCAAGTTTTGAACTTGGCAATCCTTCTGCCTCTGCCTCCTGAGTGCTGGGATTACAGGCATGAGCCACCATGCCTGGCCTGCTTTTACTTCTTCCTCTGAAAAGTATGTTCATTTCAGATGCTCTTTTTTTTTTTTTTTTTTTTTTTGCTTTTTGAGACAGGGTCTCGCTTTGTAGTTCAGGCTGGACCTGAGCTCACTATGGTGCCCAGGCAAGCCACCGCGAACTCAGCAATCCTCCTGTCCCTGCCTCCCGAGTGCTGGGATTACAGGCGTGAGCCACCACGTCCGGCAATGTGGTATGCGGTGTTGATTGTTGGTGGGCGTGTCTCCACACCCAGCATTATATGTGGTTACCGGGGATCGAACTCAGAACCTTGTGCTTGCGAGGCAGGCACCGGAACCACTGAGCTAACCCTCCAGCCCTCAGATGCTCATTTTTGAATTGGGCCTTTAAATTTTGGGAGTTTGATATTTTTAAGCTCTTTATACATTCTAGACAGTAGCTCTTTGTTAAAGTGGTGTTTTTTTATATTATGTTTGTGTAGGTTTCTTTTTCTTTCTTTTTTTTTATGATGATGTTAATGTAGGCCCTCAATAGGGAAAAAGTATATCTATGAATTTCTTTCTGGCACCTTGAGCTCAGGATCTGAAGCCACGTTCTTCTTCAACCCCCGTACTCTCCTACCTTTTCCAGGTTCTTTAAGTGATGAGTTTGATTTTTTTTTTGGTTTGATGTTTAATGTCTTCATTTGCTATAATTAAAACTACACTTTTCATTCAAAACTTTTTTGATCTCTCCTCAACCTCCTATCCTATTCTGGCTTTCCATCACTGCAGATACTCCCTTCTAGCATTACTGGAGTATTTGCTTCAAACAGCCATGCCCTCCCAAGCTTTTTGTGCTTTTATCTCAGGAGCTTTTTGAGCTCAGCGTGCATCCCCCTTTCTGTCTTCCAAACATGGGCCAAATACCACAGATAGGTCTATCTCCTGTCTCCATAGGCTTAAGAGGTCTCCTAATTATCCTCCGTGGCACTTAAAGATGGTTAGTAATTTATGTATCAGTGTCTTCCACTGGCCCTGTGAGATCTATAAAAATCTCTTATGTGATGCTATGTAATGGCAGGTGCCAATAGGAGAGCAATCAGTATCTCTACTGCTTTCATAAAAGATCAAAGGAAAACATCATGGAATAAATTCACAAATCAGATTTAATCATCAGATTGAAAACTTCTATAACAGCATAGTTTTGTATTTTGATGTTTTTCTATTTTCTACCATGTTTACTTAACATTAAAACAGCTGTTGATTTTGTGTGTTTTCTCATTTTAATTTATGTGTACCTAGCTGGCACAGAGTGCTTCTAAAAGGAATCCTGACCAATGGGCTTGTATCAGTGTATGAGCTGGACTATGGCAAGCATGAGTTAATCAACAGAAGGAAAGTTCAACCCCTCATGGACATGTTCCGAAAGCTACCATTCCAAGCAGTTACAGCTCAGCTTGCAGGTAATTTCTGTGGAATCTGAGCTCAAGGCTACAACATAGTTTATATTATCATGTTGTCCTGGGTACTTCACAAGCATGAATCATTGTCCTGTTGAGAAGTTGCAATTTTATTTTGTTTTGTTTTGTTTTGAATACTAACAACATCTTAACCATAACAGAAATAATTTTAGTGATCTTGCACAGTCATGCTATACCATTATATCTGCTGTTCCTGTTTCTTCCTGCTCATTTCTATCTCTGGTTTTATGAAAGCATGAGTATATTTCTAAAGCTTAATACAGGTATTGTATGTCATTATGCTTTATGTTTTTGCTTATTAGTATTTTTCCCTATTTGGGGGATATTTTCATGGTTCTAATTATTATCCACCCCACCTCAGTGCAGTGCCTCACATATGCTAAGAATGCATTTTCCTCTGAGCTACAATGCCAGGCACTGCTAATTATTTTTAGTGGATATAAAATATTTCACTGAATCAGTATTTCCCTATAGTTGAACAATTAAATTTTGTATACCTTTTATTTTAATACTAAAAGAAACTGCAGATAAGCTAGCAAAAGCAAAGAACAATCTAAATAACCAATAGAAAGAATATTTCATAACTATTATAGTACAATCTATACATCTACACAATGGAGTATTACACAGTTACAAAACATTTGAGAGATATTTTCATTTTTATGCCCAAATAAGTTTCCAGTTTTATCATGAGTGACAGCATGCAAGTAAGTGTGCCATTTCACCACGTTTATACCAGCCTCTTGGCTATTATTAAAATTTAAGGAGCTGAAGTCAAGGTATATGTTCCGGTGGCAGAACATTTTTTTTAATTGAATTCTTTATTGGTACAATTTACATACATCTCAAAACCACATATAACTTTGGGAAATTTGTACCAGTATATGCCACAAGTTAATTCTCATTTTTACCCATATCCCTACCCACTCCCCCCTCCTCCCCCCTTTATACATGCTCTTTTATTTTCTTTCTGTATCATATTTATTCCTTCCCCTCATCACATTCCCACACCAAGTTTCCTATAGAAATAATCCTCTCTATAAAAGCTGTCCTACTTTCTAGAACTCATTCCGGTGGCAGAACATTTGTTAAGCATGTGTGAAGCCCTGAATTTAATCTCCAGCAGTGAAAAAAAGTTAAAATTTGAAGAGCTACTTAAATAGTTGTTCAGTGATGCCTGTTTGTAGTATATTTCAGTGAAATCTTCTTTGACTTTTTGTGAAAGCAGCATAAGTGTTGATGGCTCCCCTGAAAGACACTTGCCATTAGATAGGGTGAGTAGTTGGATAAAGCTCAGCCCAGGGGCTGGCCAGCATCAGCCACAGGCACAAAGCCCAGAAGAGCTGAGAAGAGCAGGTGACCCACAGTCACCTGAACTCTGTGTTTCCGGCTGCACTAGCATATGTGTCGTGGTGATCACACAATGCTACCCTGACTCCTGCAGTCCTCAGCACTCTTAGCCCATACTTGTCACACACTAACAAACTATTGGATCTCAGCAATCAAAGAAATGATGTATATAGATGTATCTTCTTTTATGTCTTGATCAGCTCTTATTGGGAGATTATATTGTCTTATTTTTAAATATTTCCCATTTTCTCTATTATAATTCAAAGGAAATTCTCAGTCTAATTGTATATAAAGCAAAATTGGCACTTTACACATGGCCTGGTTACCTGTTAGACTGGTCTAGACCTAAACCTCTAAGTAGTTTTTTCAGATTTAATAGTCATCTTTTTTTTTTCATTTTTCACTTTAACTGTTCAGGTTTTGCTGTCAGCACATTCTGTCAAACATAAGCATTGAATCTTCTAGACAAGGGATCTCTCTGGGAATGAGCACCTGGCACTATCACCTGCATCACTAGCATAATGGTTATTTGTGCTTACTGTGTGCTGGGGAATCTGCCAGGCACTTTAGAGCTTTCTTGTCTGATACATACAGTCTATGCTACAAATTTCCTTTTAGTCGCTACTTTTCATCAAATTTTGATACAATGTTTTTTCATCTTTTAGCTTTAAAAGTTTCTTTTTTAATTTATGAAGATCTTTATTCAGCTTGGAGCCAGCAGCTATTTAGGGAAAATCTTTTTTTTAATTGAATTCTTTATTAGTACATTTTATATACAGGTCACAATCACACTCCACATTAGGGAATTTGTACCAGTATATGACACGAGTTGATTCTCATTTTTACTCATATCCCTACCCACCCCAGAGCCCCCCACTCCCTATATACATGTTCTTTCTTTTTCTTTTCAAATCATATTTATTCTTTCCTCTCATTATTTCCCCTACCATATTCCCTTTGAATATTTCCTATTTCGCAAAATCTATCGTGCATTCTAGAATTCATTTACATCTACAGGTTCTTATACCAGAGAAAAGATACAGTATTTACATATCTGTGATCTTTTTATTTCACTTATTAGTGTGTCCTCAGGGTATGTCCATTTGTACATAAATGAATGAAACATCATTATGGTAGAGTATACTCCATTTTATGAAAAACCACATCTTCTTTATCCAAAAGCTTCTTTAAAAGCTTTTTGCATTTTAACATATCACTTTTTTTTTCAGTTTTTGTTATTAATACATGTTTCAAGTACATAGTGATTGTATTCCTCATGGCGAGTTGGTATATGGACCTCACATCTTAATTCTTTTTTTTTGAGACAGGGTCTTGCTTTGGAGTTCAGGCTGGCCCTGAGCTAACTATGGAGCCCAGGCAAGCCTCAAACTCAGCAATCCTCCTGTCTCCGCCTCCCAAGTGCTGGGATTACAGGCATGAGCCACCATGCCCGGCACTGTGGTATGTGGTGCTGATTGCTGGTGGGCGTGAGTCTCCATGCCCAGCATTGTATGTGGTAACCGGGGATCTAACTCAGGACCTTGCGCTTGCGAGGCAGGCACCAGAACCACTGAGCTAACCCTCCGGCCCCTTAATTCTTTTTTTAACCCTTCCCTGTCCCCTTTCCCATAACTTCATCTCTTAATCCCCTTCTCATACGAGGAAGTTTTTATTTTGAATTACTCGTATAAGAGAAACCATGTGATATTTAAGTTTCTGTGTCTGATATTTCACTTAACATTATGGTCTCAATGAGCATCCATTTTCCTGCAAATGATTCACATTTATTCTTCTTTCTGGTAAAGTAATACTCTATTGTGTCTAAATACTGTACTTTCTTTATCTGTGCATCAGTTGTTGGGCCATAGGGTGCTTTCAAGATTTAGCTGTTATGAATTGTCTATAAAAATAAGTATGCATGTATCACAGTAATATAGTCCTTTAACTCTTTCAGGAAGGGAAATGGCAAGGTCAAATGGAATTTTTAATTTCAGTTCTTGAGGAATCTCTGTGCTAATTTCCATAGTGGCCGTACTAGTTTATATTCCCACCTGTGATGTAAGGATTCCTTTTTCTCCACAGCCTCACCAGCATTCATTATTGTTTGGTTTCTTGATGATATCAATTCTTCTGGAGTAAGATGGAGTCTTGGTGTGGTTTTAATCTGTTTTTCTCTGATGGCCAGAGGTGATCAATATTTTTCACTTATTTATTGACCATTTGTACTTCCTCTTCTGAGAATCTTGTACTCACTTCATAAGTCCAATTTTTGATGGGTTTTTTTTTTGGGGGGGGGGTTGTTTTTTTGAAACAGAGTCTCGCTTTGTAGTTCAGGGTGGCCCTGAACTTACTGTGTAGCCCAGGTGAGCCTTGAACCCAGCGATCTTCCTGCCTCTGCCTTCTGAATGCTGGGATCATGGGCATGAGCCACCATGCCCAGCATTATGGTATGTGGTACTGAGGATCAAACTTAGGTCCTTGCACTTGCAAGGCAGATGCCAGAACCATTGAGCTAAATCCCCAGCTTTCATTGGGTCTTTCATTGGAGACCCTGAGTTTTTGGGTTCTTTATATATGTTAGATACTAGTCCTCTGAGAAATAGCTGTCAAAAAATATTTTCCTCGGCTGGAGATTTAGCTCAGTGGTTCTGGCACCTGCCTCGCAAGCACAAGGTTCTGAGTTCGATCCCAGTAACCACATACAATGCTGGGCATGGTGATTCGTGCCCACCAGCAATCAGTACCACATACCATAGTGCCGGGCATGGTGGCTCACGTCTGTAATCCCAGCACCCGGGAGGCAGAGACAGGAGGATTGCTGAGTTCGAGGCTTGCCTGGGCTCCATAGTGAGCTGAGGGCCAGCCTGAACTACAAAGCAAGATCCTGTCTCAAAAAAAAAAAAAAAAAAAAAATTTCCTATCCTGTAGGTTGTCTCTTTACTCTGCTGGTTATTTGCTTTGCAGGAGGTTTTTTATTTTATATGTCCCATTTGTTGACTTTTGGTACTATTTCTTGTCCAAATGGGGCTTAGCTCAAAATATTTTTAAATCTCTTGAGATTTCTTCTTTCATTCATGTGTTAGAATTGTGTTTGTTGTTCATCCTCCAGGTGTTTATTTGTCCAGCTTGTCTTTTTATTTTGGTTTCTAATTTAACTTCTTTGTGATCTGAGAAAAGATACGGTATGATTTCTGCTCCTTTACATTTGTTAAGGTTGTATTTTATGTCCCAGGATGTAGCCTCTCTTGATGAATATTCCAAGTAAACTTGAGAATTGGAATCTGCTGTTGTTAGATGAAGTCACAGATGTCACTTACCTCCAGATGATTGATGGTCTTGTGCAGTATTTGTTTACTGACTGTGCTCGATCTGTTCATTTCTGATACAGGAGTATTAAAGTCTAACTGTCCATCTCTTCTTGCAGTCCTATCGTTTTGCCTTACATATTTTGACACTCTGGTATTGGTTCCTCACATATTGTCTTAGTTACTTTTCTCATTGCTGAGACTAACTATCCAGTACCCAGAATTAAAGGAGGAAAAGTTTATTTGGCTTACAGTTCATAGAGGTTTCAGTCTGTAGTTGGCTGTTTGTAAGGTAGGGTGCCATACTGTTTCCAGGGTTTTCTGTTCTTTTCTGTTTTCTCCTAGTTTTCCCCTTAAACATATCTTTATGCTTTTTGTTGTTGTCTCCAGTTCTTAGATACTGCATTGTTTTTTATTTTTTCAGTCATTTTGTTCTTGGTTTTGAGTTTTAGAAATTTTTGTTGTCACATCTTCAAGATAGAGACCTTGCCTTGCCCATGTTATCTACTAGTGAGTCCACCGAGGCATTGTTTTTGCTTTCTAGCCTTCTTAAAAATTATTCATACTTAAAATGTCCATCTGTAGGTGGGAGTCTTGGTACACACCTTGTAATTGCAGCACTCTGGGAGGCGGGGCTGAGCAAAGAGGATCACATGTTTGAACAATCCTGGGAAATTTAAGAACTTATGAAGACTTTGTCTCAAAATAAAAAATAAAGGATTGGAGGTTTAGCTTATTTGAAGGCCTTGCATTAAATACCCAGTACTGAAAAAAAAGGTTCTTCTTTCTTCTTAATTATCCATCTGGGGATTGAACTCAGGATCTCTAACATGTTAACCAAGTGCTATATCACTAGGCTACTCCCACAGCCCTAGCTGTGTGCGCATACAGATTTTCAGAAAAGCCCTCAGCATATTGATCATAGTTGTTTTAAAGTCCCGGTGTGCTCCTTCTCACATTCCTGCCATATCTGATTCTTGATTCTGTGCTTGTTCAGTCTGTTTAAGTTGCTTTTGGCCACTAGTACAGCTGCGGTGTTTTGCTGCAGGGTGTATGTGATGTGTACAGGTAGGAGAGTCCCACAGAAAAGCCTTTAGAAATACAGGGGCAGAGTGTGCGAGGAAGATCGTGATGTCTGCCCCACCGTGCCGTCGGAGTTTTCTGTAGTCTGCACTCCTGTGCCGTACCCCTCACTTGTGCTTCTCCAGGTCCCCCTGTAGGTGGAGCTTGAAGGCTAGAGGGTAGCAGAGTTCAGCATTTCCCTTTACCCAGGTGGCTGATGCTCGGATGAAACCCCAGCTGGGCAGGTTTCGTTATAATCCTATCTCCTAAAACAGGCCCAAAAGGGAGGTCTATCATCGACCTCAGGTGGCATTCACAGTGTTCCTATGCTGCCCCTTGCTGGAGGGGGCACAGGGGATTTTTCTCTTGTTACTGTGAGGACCTAGAAGGAAGGTTCTTGAAAGGAAACCCTGTAAAAGTGTAGGGGGAGGGAGAGCATAACTGGGTCCTACTATAATCTAACTCTCAAACTTGTCTGTGTGAGTCTCCAGCAGTTTTGTCAGTTACCATCCAGTTTTCCTACTCCTGCACTCCTCTGAGGTTTCTGGTCATTGATTTGTTTCCAGTAAATTGTAACCTGCCATATCTGCCTTTCTGTCTCTCCAGTTTTGGCTCCGCACATTGCCCTATAACCTCACCTTTCAGCTTTTTCCAGCTTTTTATTGTCGTTAGAAAGGAATCACAACTTCTTTCCTTAAGTTCTGCCACCTACTTCATTGCATTGAATTCTCCCCCTGCTGGAAGGCTTAGGTACCACAGGCTGGGATCAGGAAACAAACTCCGAGAAATCAAGTGACCTACCCAAAACCTGCAGTCTCAGATCCAGTAATCTTCTTCCCTGGTGCGCCCCTTTCTTCATTGTATGCTCCCTTCTCAGAATGAAAGGTGGAGTTTGGAAGTCAGAAGATCCAGATTCAAGTCCCTTCCTTCTTACCTATCCCCTTAGTTATTTATAAAATGGCCGGTCAATCTGATTCTGCTTACATCTCTGAATTGATAGGTAGACCAGATGAGAGAATGAATGTGGAGTCCCCTTGCAGACTAAGCAGGTGGCACAAACGTATGCCTGTTTCTTGGTACACATATGTCTGGAAATGTAGGCTGGCTGTTGAGTCTCATTTTGATGCAGTTCCCTTTCTAGGCTCACTTTTGCCACCTTTCCCCCAACTCACTCGTCAGTTACAGAGCCTCCCTGGCATCAGATTAGGAGGAGAAGAAATACTCAAGAATGTATATGGTACAGAATGTGTCTCTCTTGCCCCAGAGTAGCCATTCCCTAGACAGAGGAGGGGTACAAACTGAGACTTCCAGAGGAGTCACTTGTGACATAGACATTGAGGTCATCACTTTCATAGACTTGGCTCTCATCCAGCCAAGCCCTAGGAAATTTGTGAATATCCCTAGAATCTAAGGACCCCATGGAAGATGAGTGGAATCCACAGTATGTCCTCAGTGCATAAATCAGAATTTCCTGAGGATTCTCCAGGGCCCCTGGGATAAGCCTTTAGCCGCTCACAAATGGGGGTCACTGCCAAGGTTCTCAGTGGGTTAGGCTGCTGCTTCACTGCCTGTGAGCTTTACATGGACGTCCTTTGTAGCTTTGCAGCGTGGCTTTACATTTGATGTCATGAATCATAGATGTAATGGAGCTACTGGGGGTCACATCTTAACCTTGCTGACTAGGTTCTAGGGGGATTATCTTATTTCTTATTTAATGATATGACTTAAAAATTGTCAGAGCTACTGAAGATAAAATGAGAGTTCTGACTTTTCTTTTAAGAAACTCTTAGAACTGAAGATTTTATCCCTCTCGCTCTGAAGATGGCAAATTAGAGCTACGTTTAAGGCTACCAGACCTTCATTCTCTTGGCATAACTGATAGTTTGTCTAATCTAGTATATGTGGACTTGCTTTAATCTCAATTTTAAGTTCATATTTAGAACTCTCTAAATTGTCTTCTCAAGAAGTCATAGAAATTTAGAGATGCATGAAGCTTAAAATTCATCTGGTCCAACTTGTTTCTTTTATGATAAGGACCAAGAGATGAGCTGGTATGCCCAAGATCACACCCCTGAAGAAAAGAAGAGCTGGGAGTCTCCTGACTGAATTCAGTGCCTCTTCTGAGGCACTCTGTGTAGTTTCTCAAGAATGACACTTTAGAGATGGAGATTTAGCTCAGTGGTTCTGGCACCTGCTTAGCAAGTGCAAGGTCCCTGGTTCGATCCCTGGTAACCACATAAAACAATACCGGGCATGGTGATCCATGCCCACCAGCAGTCAGTACCACATACCACAGATGCCAGGCGTGGTGGCTCAGCCTGTAATCCCAGCACTCGAGAAGCAGAGGCAGGAGGATTGCTGAGTTTGAGGTTTGTCTGGGCTACATAGTGAGCTCAGGGCCAGCCTGAACTCCAAAGCAAGACCCTGTCTTAAAAAAAAAAAAAAAAAAGAATGACACTTTAAATAGATCTCATAGCAGTTCTTTCTCAAACTGTATTTGGCCCATCAGAAGAAAACCTTTAAGAAAAATGTCATTTATATTACTGATATTTTATTTTCAGTTATTAGTTTATACATAATTTAAGTGTGGGAAATGGTAGCAGTCATTGTTACCTCACTTGATAATACATCAAGTCTCAAGTGAAACTTGTATCAGTACACAAAGGCTTACAGAAGTGGCTGTATTCAGAGTAGAAAAAGTACAACCTGGTCTGCTGTGTTGATTGTTCAGCAGCTGTTTTCCACTGTAGAGAATTCTAACCTGCGATGCTTAGGCTACATTAGAGTTTACTAGTAGTTCTCCATTAAAATGATCAGAGAAAGAAGTCTCACTCTGTCTTTCTCCTAGGAGTGAAGTGCACCCAGTGGTCTGAAGAGGCTTCAATGGTTTTTCGAAATCATGTGGAGAAGAAACCTCTAGTGGCACTGGTACAAGAAGTTATTGAAAGTCCTAACCCTTGGGATCGAAAAGTAGTGGTCTATCTAGTGGACACATCTTTACCAGACACTGATATCTGGATTCATGACTTCATGTCACAGTATCCAGTACAGTCCTCAAAAGTTAATTAGTCACCACTTCTGAGACCTTAGTAACTAATTCAGATTTTTTTTTTTAGCAATAACAAAATGTAGTAGGCTTTAAAAACATCTTATTTCTGCTACATGGCTCTGACTGTTTGTTATAGAAGATTGAAAAGAGTACATCGGTGTTTAATGAGAAATATTTAACAAATTCTGTTTTGACAGTTGATTTTTCAAAGAAAATTGCACTTGAATATTACTATAATTTTAGAATTAAAAAAGTTTATCAATATAAAAGCTGGCTACTTTGTCATTTGTCACCTTTATATTAAGATGAAAGTTTCTTTTTCTGTTGGTGTTGTCTTCCCTGCAGTCCTGGATTCTTCTCCAGTTAAGTGGAGAATTTCATGGCTGAACTCTTCCCCAGGATGGTGATGTGTCCCAAAGTAAGTGATCCCCAAAGCATGTAAAGACTTACCCGAGTCTTTAACACAGCAGCATCACAAGAGCAGGCCAGGCAAACCAGCATGCCCTTGTTCCAAATCTTGAGTGGCTTCTGTTGTCCAAACTATGCAGACCCAAGAGTCAGGCTGTCCGTACTTTACCAACCTTGTCCACCACATCCTGCTGTGACCACATTGGACCTTTTTTTTTAACATCACTGAGACTGAACTCAGGACCGTGTGTTTTCGAGGCAGCATGGCACCACTGAGCTACATCTCTGGCCATGGACCTTTATCTTATCCTTTCACCCCACATATGTTCATCCAAGGCTACTGACATTCTAAAACAAGACCTGCTGCCTTCTGACTCCATGCCCCAGCCCCTCCAGCTGCAGTTCATTCTTTTCCACCATCTTTTGTCGGTGCCCTGTCTGACCTCTGGGCTGACCACGAAACTTTCTCTTTTACTTTGATTATGCCCCTCTTGATGCCCACTTCTCAACGAACTTTGTGGTATATAATTAGTACTCTATGTTCCAACCACACCAACTAGATTTGAGATCTTGAGAAATCTTAATCATCCCTTTATCTGTAATATATTGGTAAATGTTTGAAGACCAGTTCTGAGAGGAGCAGGGAGATGACCTTGATTTGCACTGTATGAGAGTTTACAAGCTGTTCATACTCCCATCGTTATTTTTTGGCTGACAAGGTGAAGAGGGAGGTAGATGTAGGTACCTAAAAGATAGGGCAGTGAAGCGCAAGGTCCTGAGTTCGATCCCTGGTAACCACATATAATGCTGAGCGTGGAGACTCACACCCACCAGCCATCAATGCCACATACCACAATGCCAGTGGTGGCTCACGCCTGTAATCCCAGCATTCGGGGAGGCAGAGACAGGAGGATTGCTGAGTTCGCAGCAGCTTGCCTGGGCACCATAGTGAGCTCAGGGCCAGCCTGAACTACAAAGCAAGACCCTGTCTCAAAAAAAAAAAAAGATAGGGCAGTGAAGTCAAATCTAGGCTGATTGATGATGCTTGCCCACTTTGACAGGAAGGTTAAATATTTCATTTGGAGCACACTAAACTTGAGCTAGTAGACCTTAATATGAAGGTTATCCACAAACTATTAGAAATACTGAGTGCACTTTCAGAAGAGAAAGTCAGACTGGAGATAAGCCTTCTTAAAGTTATTTGAGAGAATATAGAAGAAAAAAGACTGGATGTTTTACATGTTTCATCTTAAGTATATAGAAATTAGCCTTAAAATTTATATTTAAGGGCCAGAGATTTAGCTCAGTGGTTCTGCCACCTGCCTAGCAAACGCAAGGTCCCTGGTTTGATCGGGTAACCACATATAATGATATGATCTTAGGTGTGGTGACTCACGCCCACCAGCAATCAGTACCACACCCCACAGTGCTGGGCGTGGTGGCTCATGCCTGTAATCCCAGCACTCGGGAGGCAGAGACAGGAGGATTGCTGAGTTCGAGGCTTGCCTGGGCTACACAGTGAGCTCAGAGCCAGCCTGAACTACAAAAGCAAGACCCTGTCTCAAAAAAAATAAAAAATTCATGAAGCTAACAATGTTTTTGCACTTAAATATTTGAAGTCATAACAAGTGTTTTAAACTATTCTTAAATATTAAATTATTTTATTTAAAAATATATGGCAGAGCCAAATGTGATGTACACACTTGTAATCCCAGCACTAAGAAGGCTGAGGCAGGAGGATTGCCACAAGTTTGAAGCCATCCTATACCACATAACGAGTTTCAAGCCAACCTGAACTACATAGTGAAAACCTCTCAAAAATAAAAAAAAGACATACCCCCTGAAAAGTTCACTTTCATAGAAACACATCTTTGTGAAAAGATGTTTTTAAAATGATTGTCTCTCAGTTATATACAGTATCAGGATTGAGTGGATTTTCTTTACGATAAGACTCCAAATTGAGGTATTTTCCTATGGCCCTACAAATTCCTTTTGCGTGTGCCATTTATTAAAACACTTAAAATTTCTGTTTAAGTGATTTGTTCTGGAAAACAGCCTTTTTAAAAAGCGGAATTTCTTTGTCACGGTTAGGTCCTTATTTTGGATACTCCATTATCTCTTAGTACATATAAAGAGAATGTATTCGACCTTGTTGAATGACGTGTTCACCAAATGATGTTAATAAAGCCTGGGCTCTTGCCAGGCCTCGTGGGCTATTAGGAAGATGGGACGGATCGCTGCTTCAAAGGAGGCCAAAGTGCAGCAGCATCACTGCTGAGGACCAGCAAAAATTTCTAGGCCCCGCGGAAATAAAAATCTGTCCACCTTTTCCAGATGACTGAAACGCCCAAACTCTTCCTGGGACGAGTAGAGAAGCGGAGAACCGGTGGGCGAATGATCCACCTTCACCTGGGGCTGAGACGGGCGGCCTCCGGGTAGCCCGGGCCCAGGACCGCGCGGCCCGAAGGGCGTGTCGCTCCCAGGCTGGGGCTGTGGGCCGCGGCTCGGCGGCCCCAAGAGGACAGGGAGGGCGGAGGGCGGAGGGCGGAGGGCGGAGGGAGAGGGAGGGCGGGCGGAGGGCGAGGGCGGGGCGCGGTGACAGCGCAGCCCCTCCCGCCCCGGCTCCCACCCCCCCGCAGCCCGAGCGCCCGGGAGCTCGTCCAGCCCCGCGCTGCGCTCGCTCGCCCGCCGCCCGCGCTCTCCCCGCCGCCGCTCACGCCGGCTCCCGCTCTGCGCCCGGGTAAGCTCTTCGCCCTCCGGGGGACCCCCTCGGCTCACGGGGCGCCCTGCCCCAGTGCTTGGGCCCCAGCCATATCTGGGCAAAATATTCAGCTGTCGCCGCCGCGGCCGCCAAGAGGGACTGAGCGTGGCTCCCTCTATAAATAGCTGCGCCTCGGGTTCCCTCGGGCCGGGGAGCCCGAATGTCTGGGGTCGGGAGCCCCGCGCTCTGCTCCGGGCCGCTTGCCTCCCGCCGTCCTGCTCCCGCGGCCCCGGCCCCGACCTGGCTTGGACCTCCACTTCCCCGCTCTCAGCGCAAGGGGACCGCGGGCGCACGGCTGGGTACAGGTGCCACCCGCGCGGGGCACCCAGACGCGGCCTCCTCCGCCTGCGGAGAGCCAGGGGCGGGAGCGGGGCGTCGGTGCCGACCCGACGGAACTCGGAGCCCTGGTTCGTCCCGCGCCGGCGAGGGCAAGAAAAGTTTCCCCGACTGCGTGCGGCGGCTCGGGGTTTAAAGCGCCACTACACGCGCGGGTGAAGCCGGGTGGAGCGGGCCGGGGAGGCTGGAGAAGGGGTCGCCTCGCTGCGTCCCCTCTCGGGACGGCCTTAGAAAATTCCCTCCTTCTTCGGGACCTCAGTTTCCCCATTTGGAATACACGTCAGGTTCCTGGGAAGGAGCTAGGAACCCGGCAGTGGGAGCAGCGGGGCGCGCTCCCCGGACCTGCGCGCAGGTTCCGGCCGGGACTCTAGGGCACAGCGCGCACAGCCCAATCTGTCAGAAGTTTGAGCCCGCCGTACCCCCCACCCCCGTCCTGATTGTTTCTTGGGACCAACTGAGGCCTTAAGGGTAGCACGGACTGTGCACTTTCGGGAGATGCACCCCTGAGGTGCTTAGGGGCGTCTGCAGGATGGCCAGCATTGCTTTGGCAAAACAGCAAATGACCCATGCTGCTTTAGATCCCGTAAACAGGGCAGGACCGGGGGCCGGTGTGGCTCTTTCGAGCTCAGTTTCTTCTGTGGCTCCCTCTTGCCTCCCTCTGACACCCCTGAAGACACCTGGCTCAAGTTCATCCATGTCCGAATCACAGAGCCAGACTCTGGCCCTAGCACCCAGAGGATTTCATGCACTGTCCACGGGAACGCCATCTTGTGGGCCTTAAAGGACCTCGGAGCCCCCTGCTCAAGGTCCCCAGCTGGTCACCAGGTCTGCAGGTCCCGTTTTTCTCTGGCCCTTCCCCCTGCTCGGCGAGTCTTAGGGCTCTCTGAGCAACCTGCCAACTCCCGCTTCGGTGTTCTGCGCTGTCCAGGTCCTTGCTTTGCAGTAACAGCGCCCTCATCCTAGCTTCATTTCTTTTTCTACTCCTTTTATGTATGTTTTCTTTAAAGCCATCTCAAAACCTCACATACAAAAGAACTAAGGGGAAATGATGCCAGATAGTCAGATTCCCATTAATTTAACCGACAGACTGAAAACGAGGAACCCTGTCACTCTGGTGAATTATCTCTTAGAAGATAGTCTCACAAACCCTTGGTTCAGTCACTAGCCCTTGGGTTCTACTCCCATCTAAGGGGAAAAGCCAGCGTCCTCTAAAAATAGCCTCCGCCCCACCTTATCAGGGTCTCGCACCTTCTCCCTACTCCCGGGCAGGGTGGTTTCCTGCAGCTTGGTGAAAGCAGAAAGCAGCTCCGAGTAGTGGCAGGTACACTGCTGGCCTGGCTCAGCCCCAGCTCAGCTGCCCACCAGGGTGACCTTGAGGGAGGAAGAGGCGGACAGGGGGATCTCTAGTGGACTGGAGTCAGAGGCTCCCCTGTTCAACCTTCTAGCACAAAGGAAAAAACATGCCAGGGATGTAATCTGCAGCACCCACCTGTGAGGAGAGGGTGGGGAAAGTGTGGGAGCAAGTGGCTTCCCAGGAACCAAAAAGGAAAGAGGTGGGCAGTGACAGTTGCTGCCGGAAAGAAGGTAGCAAGAACTGGAAGGAGCCGTGAGAACTGGGAGGGTGTGGATGTCTTTGGCTAGGGAATGGCAGAGGGCTGAAAAGTAGGACTGGCCGGTGACCCGGCCCTTCTAAAGCTCAGTTTCCTCCTCTTTACAGTAGAGCCAGTAATGGTGCCCATTTCCTGTGGGCAGCCGTGGGAGTTACGTGTGATGATGCTGGGAAAGCCCCCAGCCCAGAGACAGCACACTGGGACAGTATTATTACTGTTAGTGAGGGGCACAGGCGGGTGCTCGCCGGAGCTGAAATGGCCCTTAAGTCTTTCCCAAAACTTAGATAAGCAAGGGAGAGGGAGAGAGCAGCTGGGGACAGGGCCCAGAGGGGCGGCAGGTGCTCTGCGGATGAGGAGTGTGATAGGAAGTAGACAAGAACCCAGGAGAGGGCAGAGCATTAGAAGACAGCCTAAGGGCTGTGTGTCTGTGGCAGGACTGAGCGCCTTCCTTAATGACCTGCCCGTTAAACGGCACGAGCTCTGCGCATGGCCTTCATCCCTGAGAACCAAGCTGAGCAAGAAAGTAAAATGGTTTGGGTCTCTGTCCCCTGGCAGACTTCAGTGTACATGAAGGAGGGTGGTGTTGGCCCATGAAGGGTGGCTGACCCTGCCCAGGGGCCTCATGACCTTGGCGTGCTTATTTCTGAAATGATGTCACTCATTGATGACTCCTCCAGAGCCCGCACATAATGGGTCTTTCCAGTCAATGTTTTGATTTTCCAGCCTTACTAATAGACCAGTCAGGCTGCCAACACCTCTAGAGAGGCCACTTCCCTTTCCCCTTGGGCCAAAACAACAGATAGATCGATTATTTTGGTGCTAAGAGCCATTATCAGGTTAAAGCCACAGGGTGATCCAGCTTCTATGGCAATAGCATGATTTAGCATAATCCTGGGGCCATTTCCTGCCTTTTATTTTGTTTGGTAAAATTTGGGTTAATTATGATAGGACTTGACTTGCTTTGCTCTTAATGATAATGAAAGAATGAGCTCATTGGAGTCAACCCAGGACACCATCTAGAAGGATTTCTTGGCATTAGGAAGGGCTGGGTCCTTGTCTGATCTGAAAAACTAAACAAACACAGGCATTTTTGTCTTGTATCATTTTACATAAGAGCTGGACATTACCTGACCCCAAGAATAACAAGGGAAGGGGGAGACAAGCCTTAACCCTGTCCCCAGCCCCAGCCACCCCTTACTCGGGCTAATGGAGTGGCACCCCAGGACTGTTCCTAGAGGTGCCTGTGGGGGGTGGTGGTCTGTGACCACAGAACATTTGCTCGCATGGCCAGAGGAACCCTGGGAAATGGAAATGCTTCCTGACTCTACTCAGTTTTCTTCTTGGACTCATCTTTCTACCAATCCCTTCAGTGCTGGTGCCACTTCTGACCCTGTTTTCCTCGTGCCCCACAACTTCTGGAAACCTCATTCACTCCAATGCCTCAGCTACTCCTCTTGTCTCACGTTCTTATGACTAACCTGGACTGCTCTTCTGGGCTCCTGGTATCAGACTCCTGCCTATCAGCCAAAACTGGAGGATTCCCATGGGGGCTAGAGTTGGGCTTTTCTCCCAGTCCTCCTCCTGGCCGCCATCTTGGTTAGCAGTAACACCATCCATCCAGGCCTCAAGTCAGAAGCCTCTCCTGTTCCTCCACTTCACATGGCCAAGTACGGCTGCCAGCTTTACCTTGCTGAATGTCTCATATCAGTTCCTATCTCTACACCCACCTCTCCAGTTGAGGACTTTGTCATCTGGCTAGTGCCAGGGGCACTTCAAAATCTCCTGCATGTAAAAGATCTTTGTGGAGCAGAGATAGGTCTGTGTTAATTCTTTCCTTTCATGGACTAAAGATCAGATTTCTTAGCATCAAACAAAATCTGGCCCAAGCTACTCTCTGAAAAGATCCCTAGGCCCTTCCCTAAGTCCTGTCTACCTTCCTCCCTGGCGCAGTGTGCTGAGTCTTCATGCCTCCCTGCCTTTGCCTCTGCTATTCCTTCTGCCTGGGGTGCTCTTCTGTCCCTTCTCGGACCATGAACTTGTGAGTGGCCTCTGTCTCTTCTGTGCTCCCACAGAACCCCTGCGCTGCCACCTGTTTGCCAACCACACTATATTCTAACTAGAGCCATCTATTGTCATCTTCACTTCTTGATAAACTGAAGGCTTATTGACTTAAAGCTATTGGTGGCTTGTTGATTTCTGCCTCTTTGGTAGCCAGCTCACAATGTAGGTCTTAACACAGAGCAAGCACTTTAGATTTTAACAAATGGCTGACCACAGAATGAATTAATGTATAAGGAGGAAGCAAGTAAAGGCTCTGGGATAACTGTGATAGGCACACAGCACCAACCAGCATAGTGCAGGGAGCTAGCTAGCTCAGTGGTGCCGCACATGCCTGGTGAGTGAAAAGTCCTGTGTTTGATCCCTGGTCCCAGGGAAAAAAACAACAACCATCATGTACATGTTTTTCCCAATCCCCAACTATCATCTTCTTATCCTGTTTGTTGCCTCCTCAGCAGGGCCCATTACAGTAAACAGCCAAGGAACCCATCTATGAGCTCATCTGAAACTCACAGCGATCCCGGGAGGGAGAAAGAGCAGGTGTTACGCTCTCCTGTTTGTAACTGGACAGTGAACTCCAGTCGGAATTGTTCTAAGTCATCCAGTTAGGGTGCATATTCCAGGAAGCTGAAGTGCTTTCCAGGGTTTGATAAGCCTGAGGGCTGAGAGGCCTCGATTTCTAAGTCAGTGCTTCTCTAATGTGCATTTCAGTCACTCAGGATCTTTTCAAAACTTCAGGTTCTGCTCCAGCAGGGGTGAGATGCAGCTTGAGAGTCTGGGTTGCTAGTGAGACTCCTTGTTTTTAGTAAGCCTGATAATTCCTAATAGGCTCCAGTAAGCATCACGAGGTGCTGCTTCTTTTCTGAGAACATGTTTCCAGTCCATGGTGATGACATTCTCTGTGGGAGCCTCACGTTCCAATCCTGTATCCACAGAACAGCTCACGTTAAGGGCCAAGGTCTTTCCTGGTGGTCACATTCTCTCCTGGTTGTGGCATTTAAGACCGTGTTTTATGAAATCCATGTGAGTATATCTGAGACCTGACTCGATTCAAGGGCTTTTTTGTGCCCCCCACTGCTTATAAGTTTGATGTTTATACCCAGTGCAGGGCTGGGAACCTGATACACCCGGACCCCGGAAACACCACCATCAGTCAGGGTACACACATGGTGTGAGGCTGATGGACGTCCTCCATGCAAATCCAGGAGGATTTAAAAGTTCCATCTGGATGGCCATGTTGCATGTATTATCACACAGGCTTATATCACATTTCATTTATTACCATTAAAAAGTTTCAAGATAGCTTACAGTAAATCTTCACAGGCAATATGAGCCATAAAAAATAAATTTTTAAAAAAGGGAAAAGAGGGGCCGGAGGGTTAGCCCAGTGGTTCCGGCGCCTGCCTTGCAAGTGCAAAGGACCTGAGTTCGATCCCCGGTAACCACATATAATGCTAGGCGTGGAGACACACCCACCAACAATCAACACCGCATACCACAGTGCCGGGCATGGTGGCTCACACCTGAAATCCCAGCACTCGGGTAGGATTGCTAAGTTCGTGGCGGCTTGCCTGGGCACCATAGTGAGCTCAGGGCCAGCCTGAACTACAAAGTGAGACCCTGTCTCCAAAAAGCAAAAAAAAAAAAAAACAGGGAAAAGGGCCGGAGATTTAGCTCAGTGGTTCCACCGCCTGCCTCGCAAGCACAAGGTCCTGAGTTTGATTGCCGCCAGTAACCACATACAATGCTGGGCGTGGAGACTCACGCCCACCAGCAATCAATACCACATACCAGGTGGCGGGCATGGTGGCTCATGCCTGTCATCCCAGCACTCGGGAGGCAGAGACAGGAGGATTGCTGAGTTCGCAGCGGCTTGCCTGGGCACCATAGTGAGCTCAGGGCCAGCCTGAACTACAAAGCGAGACCCTGTCTCAAAAAAAAAACAACAGGAAAGAAATCTAAAAGATTGGGATCCTGAAATCCTTTGAGGATCTCATTAGCACTGTGGACCTTTACTTGAAGACAAATAAAATAAACACAACAGTGCACATATCGGGTCTGGTTGCATGAAAACCCAGAAGCCCATTCAAAAGCACAGGTTAAGAACATGCCATACAGATAATGAGAGAAAACTGGGGCCATGTTGTGATGGAAGATAGCAGCTGCATTCAGAGATGAGCCGTGACAGCCAAGGGGAAAGGGAGACAAGATGAATGGGAAGATCCCTCATACCTGGTACAAGTGAGAGTGTCAGTCTCTTGGCAGGGAGGACTCTCCTCTTAACCCTGATCTCAGTGCATAGTCCTGGCAGGACACCAGATAGCAGTGCTTAAGAGTGTGTGAAGAGGGTCCAGTTCTAAAGTCTGTCAGTTACTATGTGATCCTACACAGATCATAACCATCCTGTGCCTTGGTTGTAGGGATTAAATTAGTTCCATGTAAAAGCCTAGGACAGTGCCTAGAACACTGAAAGTAGCATGAAGAATGAGGGTAGATTCCTGTCTAGGTTCTAATGCTGACTCCATCCCTGACTGGCTTCATGGCCTTGATCGGTGTACTGGGTTAGTGTCCCCACAAAGCCATGTCCATCTGGAAGCTCAGAATGTTTAGACCCAGTACAGGGAAACGGGGTCTCTACAGATGCAATTAGTTTATAGGAAGTCACACTGGATTGGGCCAGGCCCTAAACTAGTGACTAGAATCTTTTCAAGAAGCCTGGAAGAAGCCAGGTGAGGATGGATCTGAGACTGACCCAGTGGAGTGACAAGCAAGGAATCCCAGCCTGGCTGGCAGTCACCAGAGGCTGGGAGAGGCCTGGAACAGACGCTTCCTTCCCTAGGTTCTCCCACAAGGGCCCAGCCCTGCGGTACCCTCTGTGTAAGTTTCCAGCCTTCTGAACTGTGACAGAATACCATTCTGCCATGTTGAGCCACACAGTATGTGGTCATTTATTATGGCAGCCCTAGAAAATGGATGTAAGTGGCTTTCTTCTCCACACTTACATTTCCTCCTCTGTAAAATGGGAGTACTTATTAATAAGAGTGGGTACTTGTTGAGGAGGCAGGAAATAATCTAGCTAATGAGTTTAACAGTGTGCCTTGTGTGAAGTGCGTATAAAATAATTCTTACTCGAGAAGGTATGGTGACATAAAAGACAGTAAGAGGCTCAAGGAAGGTTCCAACAGCATTACCTTATATGTCTGACTATAATTTGTTTATCTTAATGCCCCATTGATGAATGTTTGTGTGGCTTCAGGCTTTTTGCTGAAATGGAGTATAACCATACAATTTATACATGCCTCTTTGTATAATTAAGGAAGTAAACTAGTAGGATAAATTCCCAGAGATGAAACTGCTGAGTTGAAGGCTATGTGCTTTTTTTTTTTTTTTTTTTTTTTTTTGAGACAGGGTCTCGCTTTGTAGTTCAGGCTGGCCCTGCGTTCACTATGTAGCCCAGGCAAGCCGCTGGGAACTCAGCAATCCTCCTGTCTCTGCCTCCCGAGTGCTGGGATCACAGGTGTGAGCCACCACGCCCGGCACTGTGGTATGTGGTATTGATTGCTGGTGGGCGTGAGTCTCCACGCCCAGCATTGTATGTGGTTACTGGTGGCGATCGAAGTCAGGACCTTGCGCTTGCAAAGCAGGCGCCGGAACCACTGAGCTAAATCTCCGGCCCAGGCTATGTGCATTTTGATAGTTGTAGCTCATATTACTTTGCCAATGTGTCCTCTTGTTCTGTGTGAGAACATGCCAACCTCCCCTCTTGTCCTGAACATGGGCATATCTCAGACTTTTCAGTCTTTGTCTGATAGATGAGCACTGATACTACATTTCTCAATTGCTTTGATCTAACTATGAGTGGCTTCCATTAGCTGTGTGTCTTAGCCATTTGTGTTTCTTTGTATGTGAACTACCTATTTCCTTCTTCTTCTCACATTCTCCTTGGCTGTTCTATTTTTGTTGCTTGTTATTGTGAGGTCTCTGTCTTTTAAACAAATTAGCCTTTTATTCAGTGTGCAGCAAATATATTTCGCTCTGATTTGCCATTTGCTGTTGTTCATGCTGAATTTTGTATTGTTTTTTCAGAACATACAAACAACACTTTATAAAGTTTTACTTTTTGTTGACACCTGCTGCAAGGCAAGGTAGTAAAGTGTGTGTTTGTAAGACAGAGTGAGGGTGGGGTGAGCACTGAAAGGTTTTCTCTAAATTCATTTTTGTACTGGTAGTGCTTGTGACGTATAGCTGCCAAGTCCAATATTCATTCATTCCCTAGACAGCACTTGAGGGTGTGAGTCTTCATGCAGGCCTCATCTGGGAAATTCAGATGTTGCCTTCGAGTCACTTTTACTCTTGGGGGAGTGGGAGACTCAAGACAGTGCAGTGTCTCCCACAGATTTTCTAGCAGCCTCTCCTGTGATGTTTGGCACCTTGGAATCTTCTGGAACAGGTATGGAAGTAATGGTAAGGGCAGAACCTGGTGAGAGCCAAGCGGGAACCAAACTAAGGAAACCACAGAGAAGTGTGAGAAGGAGCCCAGTGTGGAGTGCAGCGTGCTTGGGAGTCAAGACAGGCAGGCAGCTGGGACAGGAAGATGCCTTCGGCAGCCTTTTCTGGGACCGTGTTGCTTGTAATGATTTCTGCGGTGACTCAGGCATCACGATGATCCCAAGAGATGCAAAATAAATCACCACACATACACACAATCTACCTTTCTAATTTAAACCATTTGAGAACTTTGCTGTGTGGACCTTCAAGGCTCACTGTGCTCTGGGATGAGACTTTTAGCAGCTGCTAGAGTGATGGAGTCAAATACTATGTTTAGTGTCCCTACTGTTTTAAAAGGTACTTTCCTCTTGTGCTAAGAGAATGAGTTCATCGGGGAAAAATAAAAGCTGACAGGACAAAAAACAAGTCTTTTCATGATGTCTGAGCCTTCTCCATTCCTTGCTCCAGATATCTTTCAAAATAGAAGCTGGCCTTAGTGATACGTAAATATCACCTCATGGTCCTTCCGCAACCACCGTCAGCTGAGACAGTAGCCTTCCCTGAAAGATCTCATTGAGGATTTGTAATCTCTGCACACAAGCGTGTGGCGACAGCTGCTCCTATCTTACAAGCAGCCCAGTGCATCCTCAGGTACCACTGTTGTTATGAAGTGTTTTATGCTGATCAGAAATCTCTGTCCTGAAATCCTAAGATATTCCTTTTTTTGGCCTCTGGGATACCACAGGCCACTTCTGGTCCCCCTTTCCCAGCCCATTAGAGCTGTTTCAGAGTGGGATCATGTCCTTCCTTGTCCTTCAACTGTGACACAAGACACTCCTCTCAGCTTCCTTATACCCAAAGTCAATTGAGACAAGGCCCAGCTTACAGAAGAGTTTTTCTACATGGCAAATGGGCATATGAAATATGTTCTGCACCCTTAGTAGAAACACCCAATGAGATAACACTACCACTCACCTTCTGGAAAGTGGCTAAACTCACCGCATGTGAGTTCTACACTCACTGCATAGCTAAACTGGAAAGTACTGACAGTACCAAATGTTGTCAAGGATATGGAGCACCTGGAACTCTCATTCACTGCTGGTGAGAATTTAAAGTTGTACGTTTACTTTGGAAAACTGTTTAACAGTATCTGCTAAAACTAAATGCATGCCTACTCTGTGACCTAGCTATTTCTAAGTACATAGTAAGACAAAATTTAAGAAGTGATTTGTAATGAAAAAGCATATTCACAGCACTATTTTTAATTTTCAGAACTAGAAATAATTAACTGTAGAGTAAATGAATCAATTATGGTGGACTTTATATAGCAGAATTCTACTCGACAGTGTGAAAGAATGAAAGCAATAGACTGAATTGGTCTCATAGATAAAATGCTGAGTGAAAAAAGCTATGCACATTGTATATATCAATTTACATGTTATTTGAAAAAAATCAGCTAATCTTTGGTTTTGTAGGTCAGAAAAGCAGTCAGCTTTGAAGGACAGAAATTGAGAAGGTGGTATAAGAGAGGCTTCTGAGTGTCTAGAAATGTAGTGTATCTTCATCTGAGGGTTTACATAGGTGTATATTAGACCTTATACTTGATACATACGCACACACACATGCACACACACAAAAGTGCAGTGAGATCTACATGTAAGACTCATTCTGCACTATACATAATCTATGCCTTATTAAAAAAGAAAAATATACCTTCTCACCAGAAGAATGGCAGGCCAGAGATGGGCACCTGCACAGTGCTGAGCTGCTGCTGGTCCCTTGTTTGAACCACTGCACTTTTTTCAATTTTTATTTTTATTAGTACACATTTATAATACATATAATGAGATTCCTCACGGGGAGTTGGAATGTGAAATAACACATTTTTGTTCCTCTTTCACTCCCTCCTCCTCCTCTCCCTCCATCTCTTGGTCCACCTTCTATTTTCAAAATAGCTACTCCCTATTTCCTATTATTTTCCTTTTATTTTGCTCTTTGTTTATATTTGAGTTTCTCACATAAGAGAAACCATGTGATATTTAATCTTATGTGTCTGGTTTATTTCACTTAACATTGTGGTTTCAGGGTGCATCTGTTTCCCCACAAATGATTCACATCTACTCTTTATCTTCCTCCTGGCTACACAGCCATGTCCACCATCCGGGGCTCACAGGGCTGGCTTGTTGGGCCTGAGACAGCAGGGGACTGGGGGATGGGTAAAGGAACGGGCAATCTGAGCTGTGTCGTCTAGCCTTTCATTTTCCCTCTGCAGAATACACAGCACATATCGTGCTCTCACTGTGCAAAAGAATCCTGAGCTCTGAGAGGCCCAAGGCCACCAGTCAGTGAGACACAGGCAGGGACTTTAGTCTGAGCCTGCACATCCCAGTCCACACTCTCTTCTATAACCGGGTAGCCCAAAACGAGGCCTGATGTATAACAAGGAGCTAATGGCATAACACAGTGCCCCCTCCTCTGAAGTTGCTGGATGAAGAAATGGCATGTGTGACGTCTATCAGGGTTCTCTGTGTGAGTCTTCTCTCCCATTTAATCATAAGCTTCCTGAGAGCTGGAGATCTTTTTGTTTTCTATCTCTCCTACAGAAGACCCCAATGCCCTGCAATGGCATATAGTATATAGTAGGTGATCAGTAAATATTCACTGAGTGAATTAGGCTGTGGGAACTGAAATCCAAAGAAATGCAACCATTGGCTCAAGATCCCACAACCATCTCTCAACATCCACCCCCTGATTCCTATTCCAGTGCTCCTTCTGCCATTGCACAATGGCTGCAACTTCTAGTGACCAAAGAGGTGGGAGGTTGCAGTGGGTTTGGAAATTACTAGGAAGGAAGAGGCTGTGCACAGTGCAGTGAGGGTGAGTGGTGCTGGGTATTCTGGCTGTCCTGGGAACAGGGCAGGGCGGAGTTACACACGTGTGCTGCTACACAGAACATTGTTCTCAAAGGACCTTTGGGTTTTGTCCAATCCTCTGCAGTTTCCACTTGAAGTTCTCACTAGTTTTATCTTTCAATGTGTCATTTTAAGTGAAGCGTCACCGGACCAAGGAGCATGCCAGGGCTTAGGGCTTCTGCTCATGTGAGGCCTACCGCCTGCTATCTCTTTGCTTCCTGGATCCCCTGCCTCTGGCCTCACTGGCCTGGTCCAGTCCTGCCCCTGGGGCCCTCTGCCTCCCTGTGCCCCTAACAGTCTGCTGGAAACTGCTACAGGGCAAGATTTTCACATACACCCCACACCGAGGTCCCCAGTATCTCAGCCCAGAGGTGGCAATACCACAGGGGTGGTCTGTTACACTGTCACCTCTGGCCAGGGGCCTGGATTAGGGTGGAGGAAGGATGCTGGGGCAGGGACTAGTAGGCCGGAAGTACTGGGATTACTTCTCAGCTTTCTCATCAGAAGAGGGTACATTCATCCTGCCTGCAGCAAGAGAGGGGAACTGGCACCATGGCCTCCCTGTGCCAGCTCTGAGTCACATCACATCGCCACCTGTGTGAACTATTAGATAATAAACTTAAAACAACATGACAGATCAAGAGAGAGAATGAGACAGAGGAAAAAACCTTGTTAAATCCGTCTCTTTAATGGTACCTTTTTCCCTGCCTTTCAAACAAATGGACCCACAATTTCATTTTGCATTAGTCTTAGAAAATTCTATGGCAGCCTTCCCTTGGAGAACCTTTTCTTTCCAAGGCAAAGTGAGACGCTGGGCCAACACAGCCGAGCTCCGTGGGGGAGGCAAGAAGGCCTGGAATTTGGACTGGGTGGCTGGGAAAGCTTGGTTCTCTCATCTAGCTATTTGTTCCTGTCTGTCCCTTGCCCTCCCCTCCCTGTGGACCCCACACAGGTGCCAACATGCCCAGCAACATGAAACTGCAGGTCTAAATAAAAATGGTAAGTTTTAATAAGCTACAAAAGTCTGTCCTTCGGGGTTGTCATTACTGGTATGATTATTAAGTCACTTGATCACTTTGGTTTCAACTCTAAACATTGAGGAAACCATGCTTCCCCGAATTCCTTGACCCACATGTCTATCTTTCCACTTCCCACGGAGTGCTGGCTGCGCCCTCTCCAGTCACAGAGCCGGGGTAGGACCCACCTGTCCCCTCTGCCCCCCACAGTTCTGTTTCCACCCACAGTAATCATACTCTTCCGGATGTGATGGCAGCTGTGACTGCTGCCCGTACGTGGCCTCACCAGAAGCACAAGAGACCTGGGAACCATAGTCCCCTCTGCTGGCAGGAGGAGCACAGTCCCTGTGTCAGATCGCTGGCCAGAGCCTGTGGGGACAAAGTGTGTTTTGAAGGCTTCCTGAGTGTTAACGGGCATGGAAGAGAGCCATTCCAGACTGCAGAACAGCATGAGCATGAAATAGGACTGCAGTTTTAGAAGTGCCTAGGGACAGGTGGGCGTACAGCCATAAGGCAAGAGGCCTGCAGGAGGGTTGGAAACCGCGGAGGCCCAGGGCTCCCCCGGTCTTGGTGGCCTCACACCATGAGTGGAGAGTGTGCTCTCTGTCACGGTGGGAGCTGTTGCTGTAGTTTGAGCCTGGAAGCGACATGAGAATGATTTTCACCAAGACAATTGAATGTGGCCTGGAAGATAGCGATGTGAACCTGAAGCGCTATTGTGATAAGCAGGTATAGTAAAGGCCAAGCGCTGTGAGAACGGAGAGGAGGGACAGATAAAAGGCAGGTAAAGACAGGGTTTCAGCCGCACAAAAACAGCCATTGGATGATGCCATTCCTGCGAGCTACATAGAGTAATCAGACAAGAAGGAGAAGGGGGTTGCCAGGGAAGAGGAGGTGGAACTGAGAGTTGGTCTATAGAAGTGCAGAGTTTCAGCTGGGGAAGAAGACAACAGAATTTGGAGATGGATGGTCGTGGTGGTAGCACAACACGAGAAGGTACTTAAGGCCACAGCACTATATGACTAAGAATGCTTAAAATGAAAAATGTATGTGGTATATATTTTAGCACAATGTAAAAAGAAACTAGAGAGAAAGAGAAGGCTGTCAAGCACGGGGACTGACAGAACCAGGGATGGAGGAGATCCGGGACAACTTCCGGGTGGCTGACCTGGGCAGCGGACAGGTAGCAGAGATGCCCAAAGCCAGGTGTGTTAGTCAGCTTTTTAATACTGCTTCTTCCTGATGAAGTGAGAACCCTCATGATCCAGGCACTTCCCCAAAGAACCTTCAACCCAGTGAGCCTTTCGGGGAACTTTTTGGATCCCAGCCCTGACAGCAGGGGAGGAGACAGAGGCAGAGCATGCACTCAGGGCTGGCCATGTGGGGCCTGAGGGACTCCAGGAGGAAGTGCCCAGCACAGAGCCAGGACTCAGAAAAAAGTCCGTGTCACCACTGTGTCCCTGACAGATCTCACACAGGAACCGAGCATCCCCGGGAGACTTAGGGGGAAGGGTCCGGGAGTCGGAAGGAAGCCAAGAGTGTGAGCTCTCCTTCTGGGAACAGGGACTCATTCAAAGCGCCTCAGTACAGTGAGGGGTCTGGAAAGAGAGTGAGCTTTGTAAGGATTGTGGGTGTACAGGGGTCTCATGGGAATCCAGCTTTAGCCATTGCTCTCAGGCCTGAGGGAATAGAGCCCTGGGCTGCTGTGGAGATTCTGCCTTTCTCTCAGCTTATGTGAACTACCCCTCTTCTCTTCACCCTCCCCCAACACACACTTTATGACCAAAGTCAGTGTTGTTAGGGGTTGAGTTATAACCTCCCCAAGAGATATACCTATAAATGTGACCTTATTTGGAAATAAGGCATCCATTCTGTCCAATGAGCTGAGAGCTGAGAGGAGTGAGGAGGTGTCATGTGACACAAAGCATGGCTCCCTGAGAGGTGCCCTTTGAAGGAGGGGGGCAGGGAAACAGCTCTCTTTTGAAGAACAGGAGATACTGCAGGTCATCTTGTATTCCTAAAGCTAAGGGAAGAGAGATATTCATGACAGGGGTAAACAGTATTGCCCTGAGATGCAGGATTTAGTGGAAAAGGATCATAACATAATATCCCTTTAACCAATGAGTCTTTTCAAAAAAAGGATAAATAGATGAGGAGATGGTGTCTGAAGGATCAATTTTATAAACAGATTTTTCTTTGCCCATCTTCAAGATGTTCATCAGCTGAAATAAGAAAATGGTATAACTGGAAATTATTCACATGAACTTATGCTCAGCCCTTCCTGGACCTGAGGAAATACAATCTATGAATCAAGACAGATCCATCTCGCTGCCTCTTCACCAAGTGTCCCCACATAAGCAGACACCAGAGGAGCCATAGCAGTCTACTTCCTGTGAGAGACATACAAGAGCCTTTGTATTCCAGGAGGCCTGTCTTCTCATGGCTTTCCTTTCTGCAGCCTTCCTGATTCATGGCCTCTGCCCTTGGCACACTAATATCTACTGTCCAACCTGCTGAGTTTACTTCCTGGCACAGCTTATAAATTCTATTTTTTGATGTTTAGCAGAGACTTAAGGCTTTTGCCGTGGATAAACAAGGTCAGCTGAATAGGCTGTAAGTGTAAGTGTAAGATAGACAGACACAAGATTTAGAAGACTTAAGTTCGCGAGTGTGTTTTAAATTTATGTAGCTGTGGGTAACAGAGGAATTGTTCTGCTTTGGGAGGCCCCAGTGGCTTTCTCCCCTCTTCCTGATGTCCCTCCACTCTGGGATCCCCAGCTCCCCATTACTCCAAGGCCTTGTCCAATCTTGCTACATTAAAGATGGATAAGTAAAAGGATCGAGATATGATATGTATATGAACCAGTACCCTGCACTACACATATTCATTATCACAAACATGTACTTGTAAAAAACTTTAAAATGGGACTGGAGGTATAGCTTAGTGGTTCCGCCACCTGCCTAGCAAATGCAAGGTCCTGAGATTGATCCTGGTAACCACATACAACAATACCATGAGTGGTGGCTCAGCCTGTCATCCCAGTACTCGGGAGGCAGAGACAGGAGGATTGCTGAGTTCCAGGTTTGCCTGGGCTACCTAGTGAGCTCAGAGCCAGCCTGAACTACAAAGCAAGACCCTGTCTCAAAAAAATAATAATAATTTTAAAATGAAGAAGAATAGGAAGCAAGAAGGGACTTGCCCAAGGTTTCAAGGGTGGTACGCAGAATTCAGGTGTGTTCACGCCCTGTTCCACAGGTGGCACTGCTGGGTCAGGCGCAGGGCTGAGCCCTGGAAACTCAAAGAAAGAAGACATAGTCCTCCGTGAGGGGCCTCACAGTCCAATGACAGTACATGTGTGGGGCAAGTGAGGAAGCAGTACCGACTGCAGCAGCACCAGCTACCCGAGATCAGTTGTTGTGCATTAAGCCCCATGGATTCTGCAAGCCCTGGGCTGCACCCTCCCCACTGTGACTCTCAGTCCTTACAACATCCTAAAGGGTGATCAGTTACACTCTCACTGCATAGGTAAAAACAAAACAGGCCTGTGACTTTCAGCTCATTTGAGCAGTGGAATCTTTTCTTCAAGGAAAATCATATAGAGAATTCTAAATAAACACACCAGGTAAAAATCAAAGATGAGGCCTTCAGTGGGTTGGGGGCACTTTCTCAGAAATCTTTGGGCACAATTTTAAAACCACCACGCAATGCAATTCTGTCATTTTATAGATGAATAAGTGGAGACTCACAGAAAGAAAATAACTTAGCAAGCATCATCTGAGGAAGTACTGTCACAATCGGCATTCCACCTAAGTCCTAGAAGTCTTAAGCCTGTGCCCCGTCCGGACACCTCTCTTATTAGGAGTCAGAGGCCTTGTATTGACTGTTATGTAATGCAGTCTTTTCCAAGATGTACTTTAAAGACTGAATTTCCAGTGGGCTCTGTTAGCAACCTGGCTTCGTCTCCCCCCTGCCTTGTCCTTTTCCTGCCTCCAGTGCCCTGGAGGCACTGTGAGTGTAAGAATTTTGCATTGTAGAAGCTGTCCCTGTAAGCCAACTAGATAAGTGTGGCTTAAAGCTGACAGCTTCACAGTTTACCTTAGGAGTTCTTAGCTCTTCTCAGCTTATTTAATGTAATGCTTCATCATTCTGTAATAGTCACAGGACATTTGACATTAGAAGGAGTTTGTTTGTTTGTTTGTTTTTTTTGAGACAGGGTCTCGCTTTGTAGTTCAGGCTGGCTCTGAGCTCACTATGTAGTCCAGGCAAGCCTCGAACTCAGCAATCCTCCTGTCTCTGCCTCCCGAGTGCTAGGATTACAGTAGAAGGAGTTTTTAAAATCCTACAGAATAGGCATTTTTAAGATTCAACGGCACCTTGGAGTGCTTAAGCGGTGTATTAATTTTCCTTATATAATAAATGGAGATTTCGGGAAATTGGTTGATTGTACCTCTCAGGGTGGCATTTCTGGGGGTGGCCTGCCACCTGGCCCCCACATCTCTCCTTCGGCGAACTCTAGAGTTGACATCTACTTCTCTCTTTGAGTCCTTCTCACCTTCTGCCCAAGTTGGATCTGATATAGGCTTACTTCTCTTTGCTTGTCAGTCCTCCAAGGTCTCTCTATGATTTTATTTTTTCTAAGGTTTTATGGCAAATCATCTAGAAAGTGAGTCAGCTGGCAAAAGTAAGAAGCATGAGAAGTTCGCAGGATCCCAAACTGTCAGACTTGCCCAGATCTGCACCCTGGCTTCTCCTACCCAATGTCCTTCCTGTGTGGTTCTGAGTTTCTCCCTGATGAGACCCAGAGATGGTTCCAGGGTCTGTTTCATGAGATTACAATTTTGAGAGGAGCCTCACAGACATGTCGCCATGTCAAAAGGATGGAAGAATTCTGCTTGCAACCTATTCCTGTTGGAAACATCCATTGCCTAGTTCCACAACTAAACTTTTAAAAAGTCCTGTGGTCCCAAGTGTTATGTAATTTGGTACAACCTAAAACCCGTTTGACCACTGTCAAAGTCCATTTTATATCGTTAGAACAAAATCCCTGAGGCTGAGTACCTTACGATGTGGTTCATTTAGCTTACCTTTCTGTAGGCTAGAAATCCAAGGTCAGGTAGCCTCATGCATTGGGCCTCTGATGAGGGCCCACCTAGCTACGTCCAACATGGTGGATGGCATCACAGTAGAGTGTACACACACGGGAGAACTCACATGGAAATGCAGGAAGCCGTGGAGCAGGAAGGGTTAGTGTTGCTGTTTTTCTAACAACTCTCTCTGCAAGGACTAATTCATTCCACCTGACCAGCATCAATCCTTCCAGAATGTAGCACCTAATTACCTCCTTCGAGGTCTCACCTCTGGAAGGTTCCATCACAACACCTCTGCACTGCGGGTGAAACTAGCAACACAGCGACCTTTAGGGAACAAACATCCAAACTGCAACAAGCACCAAGCTGTGGTATTTTGCACCCATTTAAACCATCCTAGATGTCTCTGGGTGGGTTCTGGAAGCTCTGAGCCCTTCGTTAGAATCCATCTTGACCTCAGGATGAAGATCGTGGATCCTCTCTTTCCTAGCGACACGTGGGAGACACCAAATTGGGTTGTTTTCCAAGTGCCTTACAAAGGTTTTTCATCTATACCAGACCATTGTCAGCTGGCTGTGCTTTCTTTGGAAGTAAATGGAAGTGAATCAAAGGGGGGACCCATTTATGGTCTGAACATTGCAGTCTTGGGGTCTGGTCAAAGGAAGATATCAGACTGAGCCAAGCCATTCTTAGAGTAAAGGGCAGGACTGGGGTTTCTGTATTTGGGAAGCAAATCCTCCTTATCAAGCCAGCTGTCACATACTCAGATTTTCCCCCAAATGTGCTTCCCTCCAGATTTACATTAGTGGCATGTGCTCTCAGCTTTCTGAAACAGAGGCTTTTTCAGTTAGTTTAATAAAATTTAGTTTTGATTTATTTTTGATTACTTTAATTGTTTCTAACAAAGGCTTTAGAGATATTGGTTGATTGTTTTCTCTTTGTTTTCATTTTTCTTAACTATGAAACATTCCACTAGTCATTTCACAGATGAGCCTGTCATTTCATAGATTTCTTTGCACACAGGTCTAAAAAACTGCCATGAAGTAGATGATACTGATTATATAAGAATGCTAGGCTGGCTTAACAAATACCACAAACCGAGGGCTCAAACAACAGAAATTTGTCTCGGTAATAAATAAGTAAGTAAGAAATTTGTCTCCGTTCTGGAAGGTAGAAGTTCCAGATCAAGATGTTAGCAAAATTAGTTCCTTCTGAAGACCATGAGGAAGAGTTAGTTCATGGCTTGTTTTCTAGATTCTGGTGGCTTGCTGGCAGTCTTCAGTATTCCTTGGCTTGTGGAAACATCATCCTGACCTCTCCTTGCATCTTCACATAGCATTCTTCATGTATGCGTGCTTGTGTCCAAGTTGCCCTTTGTCTGAGGACACCAGTTATATTGGATTAGGGGTCCCTCCCACTCTGGTATGACCTCATCTAAACTTAATTACATCTGCAATGACCCTGCAAGATTTTATTTCCAATTAAGGTTACGTTCTTACTACTAGCTGGGTTTACTGAAGCACTGGGACTTAGAACTTCAACATAGGGAGGAGAGACAATTCACCGGTTGCACTGATACTATACACAGTACACATTCCATTTGGCAGTATTTAAGGAAAGGATGATGGCCCAGCTCAGGTAGAAGGAAGGACGAGTAGGGACAGACTCATGCACAGAAATCATAGATACTGTGCAGCAAGCTCACGTTTTCCAAGAGAAGAAGAGCCCGAACCTCCTCAAGGCTGGTAATAAGACAACAAAAAGATTGGTTCATCCTAATGAGAAACTTTCTGCTAACTGCACAGCCCTGGAATGGATCCTCGGGAGAGGGAGACCCTACAAACTGGGCCTGCCCATGGGAAGCCAGGTGGGAAAAGGATGTATGAGCTGCATAGGGAGGTGTGGGCCTTCACCCATTTACCCATAATTGACAATCATGCCAATTATAGCCAGCTACAGCTCATCAAAATGTCCTAAAGACATAGAAATAGTCTAACTTGATGTACAGTTCACCACTACATTAATTATTATCCTGTCAATTTGTAGAACATGGGCAGGTAACCATGTGATAACAAGCAACCTTTTGCTTGAGAGTAAATCTGAGGATGGTCTTTCTAAGAGTATTCTCTTCTTGGTAGGTCACAGATCAGCACAGAAACTCAGAAGACAAAGATAAGTCCTCCCACAATGTCCTATAGACGCGAGCTGGAGAAATACCGAGACCTGGATGAAGATGAAATCCTGGGAGCCCTCACAGAAGAAGAGCTCAGGACTCTGGAAAATGAGCTGGATGAGTTGGACCCTGATGTGAGTGGGTGCTAAAGGGGTACATGTGGACACAGGTGCAGGGCGGTACCCTGACCACCTGGGCCGGGGCAGGGTACACATGCCGAGGCTCCACTGCCTTCTCCCTTGTGTAGCAATCACACTGAGTACATTATCTTAGTAGACTTGTGTTTTTTTTTTAATGTTGTATTAGAGTTATCCAGAAAAACAGAACTAATAGCATGGCAGAGCAGGACAGGGTGTGTGTGTGTGTGTATGTGTGTGTGCGTGTGCATGTATGTGTGCGTTGCGCGCACATGCGCGCGCAGAGAGAAAGAGAGAGACAGAGAGAGAGAGATTATAAGTAGTTAGGTCACATGGTTTTGGAACCTGACAAGTTCAAAGATCTGCAGTTGGCAAGCTGGAGACCAGGAGCGCTGATAATGTGCCTCTAATCTTAGTGCTGGCAGGCTGAAGACTAGAAAAGTCAGTGTTTTAGAGCACAAAGACTGGGGGAAAAACACCAGTGTCTCAACTGAAGGCAGCCAGGAAGTATAAACTCCCCCTACCCATGGAAGAATCAGGTTTTCATTCTGTAAAGGTCTTGAACAGATTGTATGGGACCTACCCGCATTAGGGAGGCCTTCTGCTCTGCTTAGTCTACAAATTCACGTATTAATCTCACGCAGAAAAACCCTTACAGACACAACCAGAATAATGTTTGACAAAATATCTAGCAACCTGTGACTCAGCCAAGTCATAAAATTAACCGTTACAACCAACCTGGCCCCATATCTTTCTCTTCACACCATAGTTAATTTCCAAGTAAAGGCAGTAACACCATCATAATTCTGCCAACATGATACAATCATCCCGTGTATGATAGAAAACACACCAACCCCTTTTCCAGAAGGGGAGGTGAAATCCTTGGATGGTGTTTAGTCTTCTCGATATGCTGTTACTTAAACACTATGATGGAAAGTTAACAATACTTAAGTATTCTGATATAAAGTAGGTGCAGCTTATGTTACATGATAAGGGAATAAGAGAGAAAGCCCAAAGATATTTGCCACACACACATACACACACATAAAGATATTTGCTATGCACACATACACACAGATACACAAACATGATCATTAAAAAGGAGGAAATTTTCATGACTGCTATAGCTTTTATTTCTCTAACTGCTCTTATAACTGGAGGTAGGTCTTCTTCCACTACTTATTCTCTATTTCCTTTGTCTTCAGCAAGCTCCTCACCTAGTTGTGGCTCTGCACCTGGTAGGGAGAACTAAACATTCACTCCTGAAGGGTTTGAGACATTAATAACTTTGCCTAGATTGGGCTACTGTTCTCCATTGGCCTTAATCTCAGGGCCTAGTGATACAAGACACACCCAACAGGATCTACTGAATTCCAGACACAGCCTTCCTTACTTCTGCTGCAGAGCAATAGTCCAAACTGCCTTTGGTAGTCAGGATCGGTCATCCAAGCCAGACTGTGACCCTCTTCCTGCCTATTGATTCTGAAGTATGTGGGTGGTAGGTGGCAGGGGCAAGGTGGCAGTCTTTTAACATCCTGTTTGGTGGAATCATTGGGCTTCCTCTGAAAGAAAGCATTCCTTCTTCGGAACTAAGACTTCTAGACAAGCAGAGAAGGGAACAGGAAGCAATCATTTTGCTACTGGTTACTCAAGGTAAGGGTATGTGCTGCCATTCCCACTTCCAACCTGGACCGGAGGCTCCTGCCTGTGAGGAAACAACATCAGAACACCGGCCTCTGATTCAGAGCATGCATGGCCTGTTAGAGAACCTTGCCACAGCACTGCAAGGTACTGCCTCGTAGCTGGTGCCATGACTGAGTCCTCACATGGCCATTCCACTGTTCCCTCAAGCATGTCGTTTCTGGGTAGTGGGGGACTTGTATTACAGAGTTAATCACTTGAGAAATAAAAGTCTGGGCTTGTTTGATGTTTTATCATTGCATTTCAGAGTTGGTACATTTACAAAGTTTAGCACTCAGAGTTTGCCTCTGCAGTCAGAATACTCAGCATCAAGAGGCAGAGGGCTCCTCGGCTGTGTGCAGTTTGACCAGCAAGAGCTCTGAGCAGCTACAGGAAAAGATTCCCTAGAGGTCTCAGGTTCCGGGTCCATTCCCAACCCAGAGAAGGAGATAATAAATGCTACTAAATTGAGTACATTTTCATTTGATCTATTTGTTAAATAGGATATTTCATGCTTTAAAAAAAAAAAAAAAGCAATCATTGCTTGACTCTCACCAACAGGGAGTCACAAAGAAAACAGTACTTCCCTGCCATTTCACCAGGCCACAATTACTGCTAAGGCACAAGGAACATAAGTCAGCAGGGAAAATAGGAGATTATAAGTGGAACGGACCACTTCCAGCCCTGGTCTGTGTCTGAGACTCTGTGTGACCTTGACTTATTTGTTATCCTTCTTCAGGCTTTGGTGTCCCACCCAAGAAATGATGGAGTTGTCCCTTTCAGGACTAAGCTTCCATTAGCTTATAACCTGGTCTCATTTCCAGACTTGAGGAAGTGGTTTCTTTTTAGATAACTCACACTCTTTATTTAGGAGCTGGGTCCAAGGACCCGTGGAATGACAAATCCTTCTACTAGTATGGCCCCATCTTGCTCTTCACAACTCTCTTTGCTCAGACAGGAGGTTGCCTTTTAAGGCTGTGCAAGTTTCTAGAAGGTGGCACTGGTGGAGAGAGCTGTGGGTCCCTCTTCTTTCCCCTGTCAGTGTTTCAGGGAAAACAAGCAGCGGAGACAAGGAACAACTAAGCTTTTGCGCTTTTTTGCTACAAAACTATTCTGCTCCAATTCTTCTTTCTATCACCATTGCATAGATTACAAGAACAAACAGCTTTCACAGGTGGAAACAAAAGGAGGATATGGTCTCTTCTAATGAACTCTCTACATGTGGCTCAGGCGCCTGCCCAGCCTCAGGTCCTGTGCTGGGTCGCAGCAGGGGAGCTTGGCAAGGATGCTGCCCTGTGGGACCTCAGGGTATGGGGGAGGGTGCCGCAGATGGGACGCTCAGAGAGAGGACAGTTTCTTATGGTGGGAGGCTGCACCAAGCAGATGCTGTTGAAACCAGGCCCTAGAGTTTCCTAAGTCAAGATAAACCAAAGAACTCCAGGCCCAGGGAAGGTGCCCCGCAGAGCAGGTCTTGAGCGCAGGACCTGTTAGGAGATACAGGAGGAGGAGGAGGAGGAATCACTGTGGAATTACTGAGCAAGTTTAAAGGTGACTAGAGAAGGGTTTGGGGCTCAGCAGTGGTAAGGGGCAGCATAGTAGACAAGAATTCAGACACTTCTCTGTGGTCCAGGAGCCTTGGAGGCACAGTGATTCCGTGTGAGCTTGGTGGCTTCAGGAGCTGCCCCTGAGCACAAAAGGGGAGGCTGGACAGGTGCCAGGGATTTGGGGGGCGAAGTAGAAGGGTTTTACAAGGAAGCCTAAATATCATGTCCGTCCCAGCTGGCAGTGTCCTTCCCACCACTTTTCCTGAAGATAAGGAAAGGCCCTGTCCCTCTCCACAGCCCTCCTGCCATGCTGTGGAGGAGCAAGAGGAGTGAGGGCCCCAGGCCCCGTGGTCTGGCCTGGCGTTTCCCCAAATGAGGCTGAGGTTGTCAGTGGGGCAGGTGGTGACAGGGATCAGAGCGCAGGCTCCCAGGAGAAGGGACCCTCTTCCACACTGAGAGTGTGGCCCGGGACAGTGCACAGGTCCCACTCAGGAGCCGTCCTATCCTTAAACTCTCTCAGGCCGCTGCACCAAATGCCAGGCAGTGGCCTCGGCAGCGACTTCCCAGGCTACTGCTCTGCTGCCCAGGTGAGCACAGGAAGAGGCTGTGCCCACAGTGGGACAGGTCCTCAGAGGCTCCCATGGCTGCCCAGGGGGCCCAGAATCACACAATTGTGTGCCAGAGTCGGATTGCACACGGGCTCCAAGACAAAAGTACAAAACCCTCTGTGGCAGGGAGGAGCGGCTGAGCTGGTTGGTCTGGGCTAGGTGGGGCCTCGGAGACCTGGGGTTCTTGACTCCCAGAGTTTCCAGAATGATGTTGTCAAAGACCTAGTTCTCTCCCAGTTCCAGGAAAAGAAAGGAGAAACCAAGGAGATAACAAGCCTGGTGGGTTTTCTGTCTCAGCCTCACAATTGGTCCTTTCATTGAGATCAGCTTTACCTGATTTGCAAAATAGTCTGTGCCTTTTGAAAAAGCCAGTGGGGCTCCCTTCCTCCTTGAGCACGACATTCCAGCTCCAGTTTCACCAGCAGGCCCCTGTGGGCCCAATTCTGAAACTGTAGCTCTGGGAGAGGCCGGAGGTATGCAGACCATGCAGCGGAGGCAGGGCGACGGCCAGTAGATGTCCGGCCCTCACCTGACCCCATCAGGAGCCCGGCCAGACAGGGAAAGGACTTGCTTTAAATCACCCAGTAGAACTGGAGCAGAGCTCAGGACCCCTGGTGACCAGGCTTTGCCCTCGGTTCACTCTACGCTCCTCCTGTGTCTATTTTTGGGTCCCAGTTGCTGATATGGCACTTTCAACACGCAGGCACTGTGCTAAGTGCTTTGAAGATGTAACTCACATACCCATCACCATGATCCCCGAAGCAGGCACTCTTGTCACCCCCATTCCACACGTGCAGACAATGAGGTGGAGTGACCTGTCCAAGGACGCATGGCTGGACAACCGTGAGAGCCGCAACCTGATTCTAAAGTTCATGTTTTAGCTACTCTGCTCAAAGTCTTGACAGGCATCTTCAGGAAAGGCCACAGGTGTGCTCTGTGTCGATAGCTCTAGAGGGCTTTGACTGCAAAAATCTCCCTTTTCTTGCTTGGAGGAACTTGAGGCCCAGATCCAGGACCCAAGCTTGTCCACTCTGAACTTACGCCTCTACTTTTCTCTCTTTGGATCTCAGTTTCCCTGTCTGGCAAATGGTCTCAGTTGGTCTCGGGTGCCTCCTCGGCTTTAACTGCTGTGACATCCCAAGCCATCCTGGCTGACTTCTTACCTGAACTCAGCAAACACTTCAGATGAGGATGCTTTTTGGTTATGCAATTGTGAGGCCCTAGAGTCATGTGATGGACTGGAGTCCACACACTTGGAAAGCAGCTCTGTTTGCAGCCGAGGAGTCCAAACATGTGCACATTAAAAAAAAAAAAAAAAGTCTCTGAAACTTTCACTCTGGAAAAACTCGAGCTTATCATGAGATTGTTGCCCTTGGACTCCCGCGGGAAAGGAATGCTTCATGTGCTAAAAGTCCCTGCTGCTGACCAATTCCCTGGCGGAGTTACCCTTTCTCCTCTCCAGAGCTCAGAGGATGCAGCTCTGAAGCGGAGCCAGCTCCTCCCTGCAGACTGTGCCGGGCAGGCCAGGCAGACTCGAGCAACATGCAGAGCAGTGTGAGAAAAACGAGTCACCCTGGGCCTTGGGCTGGGAACGACGGACAGGTTCTTCGGCAAACGGCAAACCGTAGGTTACTAAAGTTTTTTAGTTAGAGCCCTACATGGATTATCTCCTTTAGTCCTCTTGAATGAGCTGGGCGTAGCCCCATTTTCAAGATGGGGAAGGGAGCAGGCTTGGAGGAAGGAATTAACCAGCCCAGGACACAACCCTGGGTGCCTAGATGTTGAGCCGGGTCACTCCTATGCTTCACCAGCGCTCCTGTGAGCACATGGCAGACAGAGCCCCAAAGGGCCCCCAGAGAACAGATTAGAATGGCCTGCAAACCTGTGTTCTGTCCAACCAGGTTTTGAAGTCATTACATTATGTTCATCATAAATGTTGGCCTTTGAAAAAGAAATTAAGACTTCACCAACACAAAGACTGGAACTATAAATATTGCATGTTTCATGAGGTTTTGGGGGAAAAGCAAAATATTTAAAAAATTCTCTAAGTAAAAGGATCCACATGTTTGCAGGACAGAGGATAAGAACATAATCTCAACCTTAATGCAGAATTGGGTCCTAAGAATTTATTTTCAAGTCAGCTTTTGGGAATCAGTGACAATATAAGCACAGAACAATAACGGAAGATAACAGGCCCAAGTAATAATACCCATTATGCTCTATCACGATGTTCCCGTGCCACATGCTGTGCTCTGCATTTTACATCTCCTGTGAGCTCCACGAGGACCCTACAGATCGACCCTCATAAACTGGGCTTATTACTGTTTTGCAGCTGGGACTGTAGGCGAAGGGGGCGAGAAACGCACACAGCTAGGAAGCGGTGGCCTCACTTGGACAGACCCTGGCTCTCTTAGCCCATGTTTCAAAGGTTTTGAAAACCAGGGGCCACAAATTACAGAAGGAAATAAAGAAAGAGAAAGCCTCGAACTGGAGATTCTCAGAGCTGCAAGGATTCTTAGACACCATCAGAGTCGTACCGGGTATGGGCAGAGAGGCCCTGACTTAGGGAGTCTTTCCTGGACACGCGTCATTCCCTTGGTGCTTTGTCTCTCACTGAATCCTCAGGCCAATTCCATATGTGTTACTCTTTGGCGATGAAGAATCAAAACAATGACAAGAACTGAAGTTGGGAGAAGGGAAAGGACTTGCTCAAGGAGTCTCTATCTCTCTCTCTTTTTTTTTTTTAGACAGAGTCTCACTTTGTAGTTCAGGCTGGTCCTGAACTCTCTAAGTAGCACAGGCAAGCCTCGAACTCAGCAATCCTCCTGCCTCTGCCTCCTGAGTACTGGGATTACAGGCATGAACCACCATGCCCGGCATTGTAGTATATGGAACTGATTGTTGGTGGGCGTGAGTCACCACACCCGGTATCATTATATGTGGTTACCAGGGATCGAACCAGGGACCTTGCGCTTGTTCAGCAGGCCCCAGAGCCACTGAGCTAAATCTCCAGCCCTCAAGGAGTCTCTTAACAGGCACCCCACAGGATCCCCACCAGACTCCACAGAACCTACACTCCTTCTTCCCCATGTCCCGGATGTCCCATGAGCCACAGGGCACTCTTGACTATCCTGGAAGCAGCCAAGTTTCGTCCACAGAACCGTGGTTCTCCCTTGTAACACAAACCGGTGGAATCGCAAGCTCAGGAAAGAAGTAAACAGTTGAGATGGAAAGAAATAAATCTCTCCTCTAAAAATAGGCACTCATCCTTAGAAACCCTGCCGGCCGGCTGTGCACAGAGCTGTGGATGGATCTGGTGGGGCCGGGCACGTCAGGCCAGGCATCAGCGTGTCCCCACCCCACCCTTGACACCTCCGCCCCTGTCTGCACTCTGCTGGCTCTCTCTGGCGCCCCCCTCTGCCTGCGCTGCCCAGGGACCTCAGACCAGAGGCCTTCATCTCTCAGATGGAAATCCCATTTCTCCTCCCTCTAACCCTGTCCCTGACCCTGCAGAACCTGGCACCTCTGCTGGCACCCGCCTCGTTCTATGGATACTGAGCCCCTTTCCATGTGATTTCAACATCATTAAAAACAATTTAAACATAAAGACAACAAAATATACCTGTGTTCCAGTCATCTAGATATAACGAATAACGTCTTACCTTATTTGGTTCAGATCATCCTGGAAAAGAAAGCTATTACCATAGATGACATCCGAGCACTGTCTTCTCACCCCTCACTATTCCCAGGTCTTCCCCACCTTCTGGGCCCTTCCTACCTGTGAAACAGCAAACCCACATCAAGGAGGAAATGGGTCCTTGCTTGAGGCAAGTGGGAGTACATTTATTACCAAGAGGGAAACTTGGTATCAAGATCTATTTGGAGTCCGTCACTGCGGGTTTGTGAGTTTAATGGCCTGTGTCTCACTGTGTCAGAAGTCCTGGAGCAGAGCAAAGGGTGTAGGCAGGAATGGAGTCCATCCCAGTCCCCTAAAGAAAACATAACTAGGGCGGCACATCGACAAATCCTCACGAGCCTGGTCCCACCCTCAACACCTGCACTCTGGCACCTTTCATGATGTGTCCTATCTCTCAGACTTGCTTGGGTACCACAGTTGGCCCAACAAACAGCTCAGGACAGCAGGCGTGACATGGAGGCAGGATGTCTGCGTCATACTGCAGCCCCCGTGCTCTGAGGCTGTGGGCAGTTCCTAGAACCCTGTGCTTGGTGCTGGGACTCAGGGAAGACTAGGGAATATCCCAGCCGGTCCTCTGGGCCACCAGTCTCCTTAGGGTTATGGGACACATATTAGATACAGGCTGGTAAGATGCCCTGGGCAGCTTAGGAGACTCACCAGATGCTTGTGGGAGAACTGCAGAAGCCCAGAGATCCAAGGAAGAGATGAGTGCAGAGGGCAAGAGCCGTGGCACCACCGGCGGAGAGCGTGGCCTGAGCGAAGTCTGGCAGTGTGTAAGGGTGGGACACAGCTGCGGAACATGCAGGAGCCAGATTGGCTCCAACAGACTACTGAAAAAGGGAAGCGATCCAGAGGGAGGAGGTGGAAGTAGGTTGGGGTCAAGTCACGGAATGCTCTCTGTGGGCTCCTGATGAGCATGGTTGTGATTCTGCAGGTCAGAGAAGCCTTTGCGATTGTTGGACATGTTGGGAGTGACACAGGCCCATGTAGTTGGTGCTGAGGTCCAGCTGGCAGTGAGGAGAGGCTGAAGCTGGGATCCTAACAGGGAGGCTGCTCTGATGGTCCCAGAAGGAGGCACAAGGGCTTTGAAAGAGGGAGACGACCAGGGAGGAAGACTTGCCAGAGTGCCTTAGCCTAGAATGACCCTCACTCCTACCCTCACAAGCCCTAGTCCCCCATCTCTAGAACCCCTAACTATGGGGCATTTGAACTCTCCCTGTAGCACCTCCTTTCTTCTCTTCCTTCACCTGCTGCCTGCTTCCTGGTCTCCCAGGAGTTTCAGGGCTGTGTACGGTGCCCACAATGGGTCACACATCTCCTCCCTGGCTGTGAGCAGAGATTGCACTTCTACCGTCTCAGGAAGCCCAGTACCCAGCACAACAGGAACAGGGAACATTTTCCCAGAGCATAGTGCAGAAAATCAGGACTAGAGACAAGCAGAGAAGGGAAGGCTTGGTCTTGCTTATACCACAGAGGCCAGGGAGAGACAAAGTATGCTGTTGTGACCAACATCTCCCACCACAAACCAGTATGGTACTTGGGCCACAGCTGGACGTCAGCCTCAGTGCCTCATGAAGTCTGGGGAAGATGAGTTTTGCCGGCCCCTCTGTGGGTCAGGGTGGCAGAGCCAAAGACCTAGCTCTCTGTGGAGAGCAAGAGACCACAGGAGGAGGCCCAGAGTGCTTGTGTTCGGTATGTGTAGGGGTGTGTCTGGAGAGAAAGGGGCTCTCCAGAAGGGTGTTGGAATTGTGGGGTATGAATGTGCTGGCCCTGCCGCCCTGCTGTGGAGGAAGGAAGAGAAGATGGCATGTGTCTAGGACATGCTTGTGGTGAACTGTTTGCGACAGGAGAGGAAGAGGCAAGGAGGGAGGAGAGTTTGAAGACATTAAGCCACCACCATGTCACTCTTCCCTCAGAGCAGTAGCTCTGTGCTTCTGTTCCTCAGTTTCCCCGTGTGTAAATAGAGACTAGCGTGATGAGAGCAGAGGCTTGCCTTCCAGTACTTGGAGGGGAGAACTGGCCCTCGGGCCAGACCACATCTGGCTTCCAGGATCTATTCCTAGAGGAAGGCAGTCAGGAGGGATGAACGTTTGCCAGGGATGGAAGTCACCAGTCCTCGGCTACCAAACCACGTGTGACCCGGGAGGCCTCTTCTCTCTCCAGCCATGGATTCTGGCAGCAACCCACACAGAGGTCATACAAATGCTCCGGTCTCTTCCAAGGAGGCTTGTGTGGTCCTGTCACAGAGGACGAGCCAGCACTCCTGCTGCCAAACCTGAGAGAGACCTGTCTTGCATTTCCTTACTCTTAGACATCACGGACTTATTTGTGAAAAGTAATGAGATCACTTATTTTTTGTTACTATGAAGAATTGGGTGAAGGGATATTTTATGTATGATTAGCCACCGGTCTAAAGATAGTCGTATTGATTTTGAGCATGCTAATTATGTATAGGAGCATCTGTGTATAAAACCAGGTTTCCTGGCTCAGGGCCTCTCAAACTATGTGACTTCAGTTTTTTAAGCTTCATTTTCCCCCAAAATGAAAAATTGACCTAGACAATCCTTTAGGGCTTTGTAACTCTGAGTTGTTAGGAGTCGATGGTCCTTTCAATACATTTTAATACACATACATACACACACACACACACACACATCTGAACAAGCTCACAGTTCTAGCCAGGACGGCTGCTCACATAGCCTTCACTACCTATAGCAATGATAATCATGCAGAAACTTGATATTTAGCCTCATTTCTTAGCATCTGTCTTCAGGGTGTGAAAGCCCTGAACAGCTCAGTTAAGAATTTGTCAAAGTTTCCATTGTCTTTTGAACAACTGGATCACAGAGTACAGTAGTAAAAGTTAGATATTAACCCACCAAGCTGCATCTCGGAGCTATAATGTTTCCACTACAGGAAGAAGTCATCATTAAAAAAATCAGAAGTAGGGAACTACAGTAAATGTTGCCTAATTTTTTCCCCTGATTATTCCAAGGACATGTTAACTCTGTGTTTCTGTAGTATAAAAGCCTTTAATTAAAAATCCATGCACAGGGCCGGAGGGTTAGCATGGAGACTCACGCCCACCAACAATCAACACCGCATACCACAATGCCAGGCGTGGTGGCTCACGCCTGTCATCCCAGCACTCGGGAGGCAGAGACAAGAGGATTGCTGAGTTCGCGGCGGCTTGCCTGGGCACCATAGTGAGCTCAGGGCCAGCCTGAACTACAAAGCGAGACCCTGTCTCAAAAAAAAAATCCATGCACAGTGGTGTCTCAGTTCATGAACTTAATTCTTTTCATGATTTTGGTTGCAGAGTTTATTCCACAGTTCCAGTTGCAACCTGTTTCTTTCTCCAGCTCAGTGTCTGATGTGGGGCAAACACCTAGTATTTATTGGTAAAATAAGTGAATGAATATCTTGACGTTGTCTACATAGAATTGCAACATGATAGGAAACTTACATTGGATGAGACAAAATGGGAGCCTGTGAGGGGCTGTGTCTGATTTGTAAGTGTGTTTTATTTGTCCTGAACATTGTTTTGAAAATATTTGGACTACATGTCATAGTTTTAATCAAGAGATTTCACATATAAATAAGCGGATCTAGTACCACCACCCACATTCCTACACGTCAGCATCCACTGGAGCTGGATAATGAGGGCACAAGAGCTCCCGTGTGCACGAGTCCCCACTATTCCTGGGGTGTGACAGCTCTCACTGTAGGTTAAGATCAGAGATTATCAGACCTTCTTCCTCCTTGAAATACCAACTTTTCTGTCAGGAAATATGGAGGTCACCTGGACATAAGTCTCTGCCCTCCTAACAGGAGTAAATTTCCAGTTGTGTGTAAAATATGAAATATTTCTGAGTTGTATATGCAAAGCTCTTTCCCAAAGCAAATGTCACCCATAACCAACCTATCTTTGGGGTAAGGATGTACATGTGACAAGAGTGTGCGTCTGCAGATTCCCCTAAAGCAGAGGAGTGACTATTCTGGAGCAACCAGTTAGATGGGTCTCTTTGAACTCACTGTACAGAAAGCACTTGCCCAGTGGATTCGCCTTTTGCACGTTTTAAGATTAAGTGTAGTGGCACATGCTTCTAGTACTGGCTACATAACAAGCTTAAGTAGGAGGACCACGAGTTTGAGACTAGCCTTGAGAACTTAACAAGACTTGCCTCAAAATAAAAACCAAAAGCACTGAGGGGGGGTGGCTTAGTGGTAGAACCCCTGACTAGTATGTATGAAGTCCTGAGTTGGATTTGCAATGAAGCGAGCTATATTCTGAGCATTACCTATTACTCTCGCCCTCCCATTTTTGCCAACTATATTAGCTCAGGCTGCTGCCCTAATAAAATGCCACAGACTGGGCGGCTTAAACATCAGAAACATATTTCCTCATCTCTGGAGTGTGGAAAGTCCTGCATCAGGGTCTGACAAGGTTTGTTTCTGGCAGAGGACCTCTTCCTGGCTTTTTACTGCTGGCTGCCTTTTTACTGTGCCCTCCCATGGCAGGTGGTTGGGAGCAAGCTGTCTGGCGCCTCCCCTTTTAAGGACACTAATATGAGATCAGTGCTCTATCTTGGTGACCTCATTTATCCTCAGCTACCTCCTCATAGGCCCTGTCTCCAAAGGTAGTGACACTGGAGCGTTAAGGCTTTAGTAGGTGAAAGGGGGTGGGGGTGACAGTTCATTCCACAGCAGCAGCCCTAGGCAACTGCTAATTTATCTTCTGTCTCCACTGACTTTACTCTTCTGAACACCCCCTATAAATAGAGTCACATTGTACATGGCCATTTGTGTCTGGTTCCTTTCACTTGCAATGTTTTGGAGGTTCATAAATGTTACAGTACTTGATTCCTTTTAATTAATGGCTGAATAATATTCATTTGCATGAATCTGGCACATTTTGTTTCTCCATTTACCAGATGATGGACATTGGATTTGTTACTATCGTGGGCCATTATGAGTAACAGTAATGTGAACGTTCATGTAACAAGTTTTTGGATGAACATATGTTTTTAATTCTTTTTCACCTGCAAGAGCAATTTTCAAGTCATATGGTAACTCTCCATGTTAAGTTTTTTCAGAAACTGACAGAATTTCCCCCAGAGTACATATCATTTTACGTCCTTATCAGCAGGATATAAAAGTTCCAATTTCTCCACATTCTTGCAAACCTTTGTCATTATCTGCAGTTTTTAGGATGGCTCTCTGAGTGGGGTGTGAGACAGTGTTTCACGCCGGGTTCAATTCGTATTTCCTCATGGTTAATGCTATTGAGTTTCTTTTCTTCTGCTTATCGGACATTTTTTGTTTTTGTTTTTGTTTTGTTTTGTTTGAGACAGGGTCTTGCTTTGTAGTTCAGGCTGGCTCTGAGCTCACTATGTAGCCTAGGCAAGCCTGGAACTCAGCAATCCTCCTGTCTCTGCCTCCCGAGTGCTGGGATTGCAGGCGTGAGCCACCACGCCCGGCACCGTGGTATGTGGTATTGATTGCTGGTGGGCGTGAGTCTCCATGCCCAGCATTGTATGTGGTTACCGAGGATTGAACTCAGGACCTTGCGCTTGCGAGGCAGGTGCCAGAACCACTGAGCTAACCCTCCGGCCCCTCGGACATTTTTATATATTCTTTGGAGAAATATCTATTTCAATCTTTTGCCCATTTTTAAGATACATTTATGCATTTTGGATACTAGGCTCATATCAGATTTCTGATTTATAAATACTATATTTTCTTCCAATCTTTTTACTTGTGTCCTTGAAGCACAAGTGTTTTTAATTATATGAAGTCCAATACATCTATTTTTTCTTTTGTTGCTTATTGTTTTTGTGTTATAGCTAAGAAACCATTTCATAATCTGGAATCACCATGATTTATGCCTGTGCTTTCTTATAGGAGTTTTATAATTGTACCCCTTACATTTAAGCCTTTGATCCATTTTGAGTTAAAATTTATATGCTTGTGAAATCACATGCTGTTTGTGGAAACATTACAATAATAATAAGGAACTTTAAAAATAGGCAAATTCTTTTATTGTAATTGTGTGATATTTCATTAATATTCCATTTAATGGAAAGAAAATCTCTAACATAATGAGTCTGATATGCTCAATATTTACTTTTAAAAGTTGGTAAACTATAATTTTTTTAAAAAAGACTTTTCATATTTTTATATTATCAAAAATTAACTCCTTTCAGGCCAGAGATTTAGCTCAGAGGTTCCAGCGCCTGCCTCACAAGTGCAAGGTCCTGAGTGTGATCCCCAGTAACCACATACAATGCTGGGCGTGGTGACTCACACCCACCAGCCATCAATACCATATACCACGGTGCTGGGCATGGTGGCTCACGCCTGTAATCCCAGCACTCGGGAGGCAAAGGCAGCAGGATTGCTGAGTTCGAGGCTTGCATGGGCTACATAGTGAGCTCAGGGCCAGCCTGAACTAAAAAGTAAGACCCTGTCTCAAAAAAAAAAAAATTAACTCCTTTCAACAATTTTGGAATGAAAGAAAGTGTATTTTAATGTGATACAAATAATGTTTTTGAAATACATTAGACAGTTCTTTATTTCCCTATTATATGGGTTCAGTTGAATCCATTAGTCCTCAGGGGTGATTTTGTCTCCCAGAGGACATTTGGCAGTGTTTAGAGACATTTCTTGTTGTCACAACTGGGGAGATGGTGCTACTGGCACCTGTAAAATAGGGACCTTAGTGGCTGCTAATATCCTAGAGGGCTCAGTAGAGCCTCCACATGGACACAGCCAGCTCAAAATACACTTGTGCTGAAGCTGAGAAGTTTCACTTTATCAAGTCAATAGCCTCTACCAAGTAGATTCCAGAAGCAATTTCATGGACTTCTTTCATCACAATACTGAGCCTTTTGGGGACTAGAATGTCCTCCCCGACCCTAGTTACATCAAAACCCTTTACAATGACAAAAATCTTAGGCATTCTTTTGAGGGGACCATTGGGAAAACAGAAACTTGTTTCCAGGACTTAATTCATTTTATATTTGTGTGTTTGAATTTTTAAAATTTTAAAATATAATTGGGAAATGTATTCCCTCTTACCTACATTTTTGGACCACCAATCTCCTACTTAAGTGCATTTTTTTCTGGTTATGTAACAGTAGTGATATGGAGTGATCATTCTTGAGTATTCACTACAGCAGGGCTGAGCACTCTTCCTAAGTTGTTAAATTAATTTCAGCAAGTCTATGAGACAGCGACTGTCGTTATTCACATTTCACTCCCGTGGAGCCTACAACACCACGAGGTTATCGGAGTTGTCCAAGATCGGATAGTTGTATCATCATTTCTCCATGTTGGGGCCTAGGCTAATGTGGGGTCAGCTGTGAGGTCAGGCATGTCACAGAGGCTGGAGCTTTCACTGTGGAGTCTGAAATCATTGCCAGGCATTTGCAGGGTGGTGAGGGAGCTTTCATCTACTTATTGCATAGCAAGTGCTCTGCCATGGGGGAGAAGGAGGGACGCACAGTGCCAGTGTCATCTAACTTTGTCCACAGAAGCTTGGCTCATCCAGGAGTACCACCATCCTACCTGGTCTGGTGGAAAATACCTTAGAACAGCTACCTCAGGAAAGTTGGGGTGTGTGAGGCTTCATTTACATTCTCATACTCACCCCCAAATCAGGCAAGCCTTGATTTTCTGCCTCCTAATTGACTTCCCATTAAATGCTCCATTCCCAAATGTCTTTCCTGACTGGGATCTTATGTGCATTGGCACATATCCCAGACTTCAAGCCCCTTTCCTGGACCTTGTCCTCTATGGGCGCTGGTCACCGACATCCCTCCCTGAGGCAGATCATACCCCACTCCCCTTGTGCAGCTCTTTCCTAATGAGCAGTGTGGGGCTGGGGGGGGGGGAACCTTCACTAAGAATCACACACTTGCTGACTGGTTCCAGACTTTGTGCCTCTGGGTGCCAGGCACACAGTCATTCCCATATGCCTCTCATTTCCCTCTCCTAGGGGGCATTAGAAAACGGTTTTGGAAATGTGGGAATAATGAATATAAGCATTTTGGTGCCATCAAGATTTGAGATGGAATGACTGTCCAATTTAACCAATTTGAGGGGACACCAAGAAATTGTGCCTCTGCCTCCCAGGTATCTTCCTCTAGCTCTCTGAGTGCCTGGGCACAAGAAGAGCACAAAGAGTAGAATTGAAGATTCCATCTCCCCCAGATGTGAGGAGGGACCCTGGGTTTTGTCCCTGAAATTCCTTGGACAAGTATTGCTCTGGGCCTCAGTTTCCCCTCGAAAGGAAGATACGTATGTTAGATAATCTCTAAACACCCTTAGACTTTTGACTCTTGAAGGCTCTGGAGGCTGCATTAATGTGAAGCTCTTTGGCTGATCGAAATCCACCCTAATTAGGAAACTGCTTCAGTAGTAAACCCATACCTAGTAGCCTGCCCTTGTTTGAAGAGGAGATCACGATTGGTGGATGCTATTTTCCTTGAAAGACCCATCTCCAGGGGCAACATTCAAAATATTTAACAGCCTGTGTCCGGAGAACAGACCCATCACAGGCTAGAAGGCAGCCGTGGGGCTGTTGCGTGACTGCCTCACCCACCTCAGGGTGGTGCTGGGCCTTTCTCCTGATCTGGAGGTGGGCTGGGTTTCTGTGTCTTTATATGTGATTCGCCATCCAAGGCCCTACCTCAACCCCCTTTGGCTTCTTTCTCCAACCTCTTGATACACAACTGCTATAAATATCTTTATGCCTCTGAACACCAGCTTAATCCCATCTACCACTCAACAGTCATTCCAAGTGCCCTGTGCACTCTGCCTAGGCCAGCTGCCCTGAACCTTGACACCCTGCCTTTGAAAACATTAGAGGCCAGAACACCTGCTGTTTGTCTGCAGTCTGACCTCGGTTCAGCCCCTGTCCATTTTGGGCTTCCCTATTTCTTACATGTAAGAGGAGGGACTTGGATGGATTCCATAGCATGGAGGTCCCTGCTAGTCAATGATGCGTTTCTGAATTGCAAGCCTTCCTCAGCTGACCACTCTCTCTCTCTCTTTCCCTCTCTCTCTCTCTCCTCCTCTTCCTCTTCCTCCTCTTTCTCCTACCCCCAACAACGTCCATCGTAGAATGCACTGCTGCCTGCGGGCCTGAGGCAGAAGGATCAGACCACCAAGGCGCCCACAGGCCCCTTTAAAAGGGAGGAGCTCTTGGATCACTTGGAAAAGCAAGCAAAGGAGTTTAAAGACCGAGAAGACCTGGTTCCCTACACAGGGGAGAAACGAGGTACCAAATGATGTTGCTCTTGTGAACGTGTCATTCTCCAGGGATGGCTGAGGGCCCCCTGTGTGCCAGGCTCTGAGTTGGGCCAAGTGTGTGGGGAGCTCCTTGTCTTCATCCCTGCCTAGCCAAGAAGCACAGTCCCAACTCCAAAAGGACTGATGCATGCTGTGGCTTAAGTGTGGGAACTGACTAAAGACTCACCCAGAATACCGAAACTGTTCCTTAAACCTCCTTTGGCTAGGGTGTCCTGAAGAGTTTTCATTCAAACCTCAACACTGTTGAGAGTGAAAGAAGAAACTACTGGCAATCATACCAGGACATAAGGCCCAAAAAGGACAGTCCTATGAAACCAAGAAGAGGCATCACTCTATAACTTTTCCTGCTCTCTCTCTCTCTCTCTCTCTCTGCTCTTTTTCCAAAGTTCCCCTCTGGTGGCTGCAACATCCTTGCAGCACTCTGCTCCAGCCTAGACAAGTCATCCAGTAGTCCCCAGGGAAACCGAGAGATACTTCCCTATTATTCGTTCTTCCAGGCCTTCTATTACCCTCTCAACCATTCTCCCCTTCTCTTGTGTCATTCTTGTCCATAGGTATGAGGGCAGCAAATAGGGGAAAACACAAGTTTGAGCTCTGTTCTGCAAACTTTCCAAACTTTTTTCCACCTCGGACCTTTGCATATACCACTAGGTCCAGGACGCTGGCCCTGCTGCCCAGCTTCATGGTGTCCTCATGGCTGTCTTCCTCCTCTGTAAGCACTATCTTAGAAACATAACCAGGAGCTAGACTTGCTTTGATTGTAGTCTGGGTCCACCTCCATAAAATGGGGGTGTTGGGAATAATATTACCCACCTCAGGGGATTGTTACGAGAATTAAGTACATGAGGATATATACAAAGCTCTTAGCACACATCTGGCACACAGTGAGTGCTATGGAAGCATTAGCTGTTATTATCCTGTAGGCCTCAGCTTTGACGCCCTCTCTTGGGGAAGCCTCCCTGTCTACTCTGATGGCACGCGCAGTCCCCCTGAAGCTCTCGCCCTTGGTTATTTCCACCCCAGAAGCCAATGTGTTTCCTCCATGTTCACATTTTATCTTTATCTCTTTATATATTAGCTTTCCTTCTCACCAGCTTGTATGCTTCCTGCGGGCAAGGAGTTGGACTGTTTTTGCTCACATGATACTCAGAGCACCTAGTCAGAGTCTAGTATGCAGCAGGGTTGAGCAGACAATTGTTGATGAATAAATGAGATAAAAAATGCACGTGTGGGCTACTTCCTTGGAACACAAGCTCTATGACTTTAAGAACTGTATCTGCCTTGGTTAGTATTATATCTTCCCACCTCATATGCCTTCTTCACACTCAGAAGGCAGCTAATAATATCTGTTGAGTGGAAGTTTTCATTTTAATTGATAAATGGTGCAATTACTTGTCCCTTTCTAGTGCCTTCCATGTCCCCAACCCTAAGAATGTAGGCAGGGCGAGCCTGTTTCTGCATCTGTGTCTGTCGCCTCCATCCCTGTTGCATTAGCACAGTGCTCTGCACCAACTAGTGGCTGAATAAATAATAAAATAAAAAGGCACACAGAAGAAAACCTTGTGTAAAAGGCTCATGGGGTATTATTCTTTTCTGTGTGAATATTCCAGTTGTGCTAGCGGTTATTGAAAACATAATTCCTTTCTGTTGAATGAACTTGGCATAGTCACTGAAAATCAAATGACATTGAAATGTAGCTTTGTTTCTGGGCTCGCACTCCTACTCCACAGTCTATGTGCCTGTCCTTATGCCAGTACCACACCACTTGGTTAGGCTGTAACCTCAATAAGTCTAAATCTTCTGGTTTTGTTTAAGATTTTTTGGTTTTGTTCTTTCCAGTCCTTTGCGGTTGTGCGTTAGATTCAAGAATGGGCTTTTCCTATTGCCCAAGAAATGTCAGTTGGGATTTAGGGAAGGATTATATTGGATTTATAGGTTGATTTGGGTAGTGTTATCATCTTGATAATATTAATGTTTCCAATTCATTAATTCATAATATTTTTGCATTTATTTAAATCTTTAATTTCTTTCAGCAAAGTTGGATAGTTTTCACTGCACAAGTCTTTCAAATTTATTCTCAAGTGTTTCATTCTTTGGATACTATTGTAAATGCAATGTTTTCCTGATTTCCTTTTCAGATTGTTCATTGCTGATGCACAGAGACATCGTTTATTTTTGTATGTTGATCTTAACCCTGCAAAATTGCTGCATTTATTAGTTCTAACAGATTTTTTTTTCTATGTGGAAATTCAGTTTTGTCCATATAAGAGCATGTCATCTGCAAAGAGAAATCATTTTACTTCTTTTTGGTCTGAATTCCATCTATTCCTTTTTCTTGCCTATTTACTTTGACTAGAACATGCAGTGCAATGCTGAATAGCAGCATTAAATATGAGTATCCTGTCTCATCTCTGATCTTAGGGCCTCGCTCATAAGAAGCACTCAATGTATGTCTCTCTTCTTATAAAGTCGCTAATCCTATCTGGGGAGCCCCATCTTAATGACTTTATGCAATCCAAATTACCTCAAGGTCTCATCCCCAAACACCATTAACACATGAATTTAGTGATTCAGTTTCTAACACTTAAGTTCTAGGGAACCACAGAAAACCTGTAGCATATATTCAGTTTCTCTTGAATGGAAGGAAATTGTTCATAATGTTTTGTGTACTTGCTTTTTCACACAGCATTGATCTTGGACACTTTCCTTCTTAGGAAGTAGCAATCTCCATCATTCTGTATAGCAACGGCTGGAATGCCATGGGGAGAAGGGGCTACACCATAATTTCTTCAAGAGTCCCTCCTGGTGAGCACACAATAGCCTCATGCCTGCCACTCTATTCTGTCATTCTGTTATGAGCCTGACACTTTAAAAATAGAATGTCTCATGAGGCAAGTAAACATTTTAGTTCTTTTTTTGTCTTTTAATAATCTGAGTATATTTTATTTAGAAATGTTTAGAAGTTTTCCTCCCATATTAGAACCCTTGGCTAAGGTATCCCAAACCCTGGCATTCTATTACATTTTCCCTACCTGGAGATTGGACATGGTTTTCAGTAGATAATAATGATTTTAGGCCAAGTTGTAAAATTATTCTCAAATTTAGGGATGCTATGTTCGGTCCCTGATTCCCCTGATTCCCTCTGTGTGGGGAAACTGTGACCTCCTACCAGGGCTTCCTCATCACAGGGACACGCCCTGACAGGCCCCATGTGTTTACAGGAAAGATCTGGGTCCCCAAGCAGAAGCCAATGGACCCTGTGCTGGAAACCGTCACTCTGGAGCCAGAGCTGGAGGAGGCCCTAGCGAACGCCTCAGACGCGGAACTCTGTGACATCGCAGGTAAGATGTCTTCCAGAGGGTTCATCCACATCTTCAGGGAAGCTTGCTTGGTTCATTTTCAGCTCTATATCCTAGTTCTAACAAGAGATCAACAGTGCTAAGATCAAAATCCATTATGAGAAACCACGCGGAGGTAAAAAAGATAAAAGCATCCAAGTCCCACAGAACCCTGTGTTGCCACAAGGTCCCCTCCCCAGAGGGGTAGGGATGTGCCTGGGAGGGCAGGGCAGGCCCTTTCCCAGCCATTTGCATCAAATCCTGCCAGGCCATCTAGGGAGAAAACTGAAGGAGACCAACTGGGCACCTCGGCCTGCCTAGGTCAGGAAGCTCACGAAGGGCGTGGAAGAAAACACCGATTTTACAACTTTGAGCCAGACTTTAAGGAGTCACCCTCATATTTCATATCTATCCAACATTCTCCACCTTTATCTGTGTTTCCCCACAAACTTTATAAACAACCCAAAAACTCCGGAGGAAGACTGATACTCCAGGCTCTGTGCTGTCTCCCCCTCTCTCCTTACCACTGCCCAGGCTCTGCCCCGGGGGCCCTGTGTTCTGCGCCCCAGGACCAGCTGCACCTACCACTCGATTTGCTGCACATTGTACCAGGCACCCTGGGTCAGTGATTGGGAGGTTTTGTTTTGCTTTTTGGTTTTTAACAGATTTGGGAGCTGCTAACCATCCCCCAGGCAGTGGCGAGCAGGAAGGTGAAGTGCTAGGGAGAGACTAAAGGCCAGTGTGCCTGGAGGAAGGAGAAGGGGAACCACCGTGATAGATTGGGAGTGAGCAAGGGGAGAAAAGGTTGTCTGCAGAGATGAAGCAGATGCTGGTGGCCTTAGGAAGGGGAGCAGGAGTCGGGGAAATACAGAGTTTGATTTTAGGCCTGTAATGTTTGGGGTGCCGCGTGGGCCACCAAGGCGGAGATGGTTGTGCATGAAGTTCTGGAGTTCAGGATGGAGATCTGGGCATGGCTACTGGCACCAAGCTCAGGGCAGATCACATGTTGGGACCTGGGTTCTGGGGGGCCAATGCCAGCCAGAAATCTTTCACAGGGGCAAGTGAGAGGAAAGGAGAAGACCTAGCTTAGAGGCCAGTGAGCTCCCAATGGGCTGGAACCAAAGGCCAAGTCAAGATAGGCAGACCTGATCCAAAGAGGGGGCACAGAGTGAGAGTTCCAGGTCGGTGGGAGACTTGGAGGTACTGAGGCCAGAGGCCAGGTGGGCTGCGGCTATCTCAGCCCCGTCACATCCACCAGCCTCTTGGCCTCCCACGGGAGCCATGCATGACCACTAATGGCATTTGGGACAGGGAGATGGCACTCCTCTGTAGTGGGGCCGTGGGAGAGGGGACAGTGATTCAACTATGTGCCAAGAGTGAGTTTGTCCAGTGGTGGCCGTAGCAAATAGGGACCAAAAATGGAATGTGGAGGGCAGAGGTGTACCCACATCCAGACAAGAGACATGAGGAGGGACAGAGGGCAGCCGCGGAGGGCGGGGAGAGAGCGGCTTCCGTTTCCTACCCCCCACCCCGTGAAGCACGGAAGTATCGCCCACCTCACCCACATGGGCCCGAACCCTGAACTCAGGACCTGAATTCTTTTGCAGTTAAAGATGTGCTTTGTCAGAAGTAGCAAGTCATGTGGGATCCTGAATTCTGTTCGTGTAGTTTCAAACCCACCCATCGGTGAGGGTCCCCTTGACTTCAGAGAGGGCTGGCGCCACCGTCCCCCATGTCCACACCGACTCATGCCAGAGCTGTTTTTATCCTGTGTTTTCTCTTGCAGTCACCCTGTGTGACATCACACCGCTCATCAGGCAGCTCTGGGGAATTATCAAATGACTGCTGTCAGGTCCTGCCAGCCTCTGAGCCAAAACAGAGCCGTGATACTCAACTAAGGTTCTGCGTTGCTCTCTTGAAACCATTTCTCTTCATTTTTTGTTGGCAGGCTGGCTGTTATCATCCGTCCATGATACCATGCCCTTCTGATGTCTGAGAGGGAGTCAGGGGCTGAGTCTGTCCCGGTGTGAACAGGCTGTTCCTGAATGCCTGTCCTCTGAGAGCGGCCGCTAAAAGGTGGCCGTGCCTCTGGGGAAGGCAGCAGGGAACGTTTGCTGAGCACCAGTCGTGGTTGTGTGAGTTGTTCTCAGTACCTCATTACATTAATGATCACAACACTCCTACAGGGTAGATTCCATCATTGTTTGCATTTTGCAAGAAACCACCTGGGACCTAGGGCTGGGTCATCTGTCGAGGGGCCCAGGTGATGCCTGGCTCTGTGGCCTTGCATGCCAGTATATGGAGCTTGACAGCTAAAGGACAGCAACTCTGCATGAGTCAACTTCAAAGATCCCACCTGAGATGGTAGCTGGAACTGCTGCCAAAGGCAGTGGGGGTGACAAGCCCACCAGAGAACAGTGCTGGGGCCTTGGCCTTTCTGGAGGAGGTGGGCTGTGCCGTGAGTGTGGATGACTCATCAGAGGAGGAAAAGCAGGGAGAGGAGGACGGGAGTCTCCAGATCCCTGCAGTCTGCTTGCTCAGCCCCAGGCCAGGCATTGCCATCAGCTTAGCCTTCACTGGCCTCTCATGCACACAGTCTGGCTTTTACCCGGGGCTTCCTATCCACTGTGTGCCAGGCTCCCTCTAGGCCCTGGTGAAAGAGTCCTTAAAAAAACAGCCTGATTCCTGCCCTCACGGAGCCAGGCTAGGCAGACACGAAATGACAAGAGTGAATGTCGTACCAGACAAAGAACCAAAGAACGGGGTGTGAGAGGACTACTCAGGAGGGAGCTGGGGCAGGTGAGGGAAGAGATACAGAAGCGGGGCCTTAGCAGAGAGCCTAGGAGTGAGCTTGAGAGAGCTCAGGGAGAAGGGTCCAGGATGGGGCAGTACAGACAGTGGCTCTTCAAGGCTGAGCAAGTGGCAGGTCCTTCTGAGCTGTGTGTAGCAGCCTTGCTGTCTAATGACAGCAGGAACCTATAGGACACTGGCAGATGTGCCCCACTGACTCAAGTGTGACGCAGGTAAGAGGCCCCATTTATGCATTCATTCATTCATTTGCTCATTGAGTCAAGGTGCATCATGGAACTGCCACTGGGTAGTAGGATATATCAGATCTAGTCTCTGTCTAGGGGTGTCTAGGAGTGTTAAGTAGGACACACCAGAAGCACATAGATTTCTATATTAAAAGCATTCCCACAGGGTGCTGAGCAGAGTCCATGGGAACCTGACAGTCTTGGCATGTGGCCCTAGGGTGTAGCCCAGGGGCCACTGAGTCAGCTGTAAATACTTGGAATTTTCAGTGCCTGTCCCCCCTCAAGTGTGCAATCCTAGCTGGCCTTTCCGGTGAGGCAGGACCCACCAAGGGAATGGGATGGGAGACCTTCAAAGGGGCACCCAGGCCTCCCATCCCCGAGGCAGCTGGCTAGCCTGACTCTTGCGGCTCCCAGAGGCAATCCTGGCCAGACAGACCAGCCGTAAGGCCTGGTTCCTTTCATGCCCTTTGGCAGCTGTCATCCTCCCATTGTATAACTGTCAGGTTGCGGCTCATGCAGGAGCAGTTCCACAGCGCCAAGTCCTGGGCTGTAGCCAGTTTCTCCCACCTGCTCGGAACACGGGAACGCACCTTGCGGCCATCTGCCCAGCGCCAGCCCAAGCTGTCGGCAGCTGGAGAAGCTGGGGATGTGTCCTGTTATCACCAAGCGTCCCGAGTGGAATTACAAACGGGGTGAACCCTGCCAAGGCGGAGAAAGGAAGCAGAACTCAGTGTTCTTTTTCAGAGTTCAAAAATAGTCCTTTTTGAGTTTTGAGGAAGATCTAGACTTTTTTTTTTTAAATCAAGTTCTCCAGTGCTAAATTCAGCCTTGCCAATTTCTACAAAGAAAGAAGCAGCGTGCAGCGCGGATCTGTTGTTTTGTCCCCCTCTCACTGCAGTGCACGGAGCACACAGAAGCACGGAGGGAGACCGTGACAGTTCTGGGCCCAGGGCTGGCTGAGGGTGCTGCCAGTGCACCAGGCCCTGTGCTCAAGAATGGCGGTCGACCTCAGCCACTCTTTCCCTCCCTTTCTCTCTGCCCCTCTCCTTCTTTTCCTCCTTCTATCCTTCCTCCCTCCCTCCCAAATTTCCTTCCTTCCCTTTGAGATCCCTAATTTCCCGAGTTGTCAAACGGCTTTATTCCGTCTTAGGCCTGCTTTTGACATATATTACCTCTCTAAGTTTATTTAATTGGTTCTTAGAATTCCCAAGTTGAGAGACTATGTCAGAACCACAGACCTGCTAGTGACCTACGGTGGAATACTAATGCAGAAGCCAGGAGAATCCTTTCTGAAAGGCTTTTGTAAATCATTCCCTGGAAAATGAGGGATTTAGAGCACTTGGCCTAAATGTTTATTATAAAAACTCAAACAGGTTAAAGACATGAGAATGGTTGTGTGGTTTGAGGCACTTTAAGCGAGACCAGCAGCCATATGAGGTTACACCTTTCACATGATTCCCGGCAACCTTTCCAAATTATGTTTCTAAACCTGAAAATCCAGCAACCCAGAACCATCACGAGCGGCTGTGTGTGGGAGCTGGGGGTGCCAGCTCCAGAAGGTGACTTGATCTGACTCACCTGCTGCTGACTCAGGCCTCAGCTCCAGCTGCCCACGTCCATGCAGCCTAAATTAAAAACTCGAGAGCTCAAAACACTGCAGATGCCTCTTTCCCTACCAGTCCTCGGGAGGGAAGAACAGGCAAGGCTAATTTTAGCGAACACTCTTGGGATGTGAGAAGCAGCAGGGACTTTGAGATCATCTCATCTTGTGCTTTCAGCTTCCACAGAGCATTAAAATCATCCAAGGAAATTTAAAAACCTTTCCCCAGAGACTTGCACAGGTTAGTCCGGGGTCAAGGAGACTCCTGGGGTGATTCACACTGGGCCATGATTAAGAGCCACTGCTTTTTTTTCTTTTTTTAGACAGGGTCTTGCTTTATAGTGCAGGCTGGCCCTGGGCTCACCATGCAGCCCATGCCAGCAATCCTCCTGCCTCTGCCTCCCAAGTGCTGGGAATACAGGCGTGAGCCACCACGCCCAGCATTATGGTGTGTGGTACTGGGGCTTGAACTCAGGACCTTGCACTTGAAAGGCAGATGCCAGAACACTGAGCTAAATCCCTGGCCCCTGAGAGCCACTACTTTTATCTTACTAATGAAATGGCTTGGGGACTCATCACCAAATAATTATCAAATACATAAAATTTTTTCTGGAAGAGGTGGAAGCGAGAGAAATAATATTCTTCCCTGACCTCTGGGAGCCCACAGTCCAGCAGAAGAAAATAAATGTATCTAGATACTAGATATCACTAATACTGGGGCCTCTGTGCTGTAATCATAACACCATGTTGTGGAAGAAATGGAGAGGGGCAGGGAAGAATCCAGAAAGGCTCACTGGTGAAGGGTTACTCCAAATGTTTTTATTGTTTGTTTTGTTTTGTTTTTTGCAGTACTGGGGATTTAACTTGGGCCCTTGTGCATCCGAGGTTGGCATGGTACCACTTCAGCTAAATCCCCAGCCCTGGGTTACTCCAAATCTTGAAGGAGGGGGTGCTAGAATAGTTAAATACAATGCTAGTTGAATTTGAATTTTAGATAATAACTTTTTAATATAAGTATATCCTAGATACTGAATGGGATATACTTGTATTATTGTTTTTAGTTTTCTGTCTGAAATTGCAGTTCCATTGGTTGTGGAGGATCCCACAGAAGGGACAGTGTTGACATACGTAGGGGTATTGCTGTGCCTCGGTGGTTTGTGTGGCCAGAGCGGGCTGACAGACAAGGCTGTTGAAGCAGGGCCGGCCCAGGTAGGGTGGAGGAAGCCAGGCTCCGAGTTTGAACCTGGCAATCATAAACCACCATCTCTCCATCGGGACAGCTATAACAGGCTCGTGGTTCCTGAACTTACATCTCTCCATAGTGAGTCCTCCAAACACAACCAGAACTCAGACCACCTCACTCCCTGCTCGAATCTTCAAGGGCTTCCCAGGCCATGCCTAGGAAAAGATATCCAAACTCCTCATAGCATCCTAGGAGTCTCTAGGACCTGACCTTGCCCACATAATAACATCTATTCTGCAGGGTGGTTGTGCAGATTAAGGAAGGTAGTGTGAGGCCATAGCCCTCAGCCTCAGCTGCCCACTGAAACTACCTGAGGAGCTTTAAAAAATGCTGGTGTCGGCCCGGAGATTTAGCTCAGTGGTTCCGGTGCCTGCCTCGCAAGTGCAAGGTCCTGAGTTCGATCCCGGTAACCACATACAATGCTGGGTGTGGAGACTCACGCCCACCAGCAATCAATACCACATACCACAGTGCCAGGCATGGTGACTCACGCCTGTAATCCCAGCACTCGGGAGGCAGAGACAGGAGGATTGCTGAGTTCGAGGCTTACCTGGGCTACATAGTGAGCTCAGGGCCAGCCTGAACTACAAAGTGAGACCCTGTCTCAAAAAAAAAAAAAAATGCTGGTGCCTAGGCCTCAATCCCAGAGACTTTAGGTTAATTGGTCCAATGCAGGCTTGTACATGAGTTTCAAAAGGAGGCCCAAGTGTTTCAGTTGCAACCATATTGAGAATTACTGATCTAAAGCTCCTTTCGTTGCTCAGAGCATGCATTCCGGGACCACTGCCGTTATTACTACCACATCCTCATATTTTGTCGCGTGATGTGACCAGCCTCCATCCTCGCCCTCCCTCCTACAGCCTCCCTCCCGGCCCTGCCTGGCTCGCTTCTCTTGACCAGTCACCCTTCTCTCCCAGAAGGCCCTTCTTCTGTCCCAGCCAGAACACACTGAAAATTCCCTTCCAGCACCCTGTGCTTATGTTTTAATGGTGTGGGGACCTGCTTAGCACCCCTGTCCCCCCAGTGGACTGTCATGATCGAAAACTGTCTTTCTCCTTCTCCCCTGACCCCCTTCCTCTCACAAGCAGGCACATACTGGGGATACTCAGTAAATGAATGAGTGAAAGCATGGCTGACCATGGGATGATGGAGCCATGTTGGCATTTCTAGCAAGCTATTTCTGGTTGCTCTGTACTGTGTGTTGGGAGGAAGAAGGTAGGAAGAGACAGAAGGTCAGACCCTAGTTATTCCAAAGCTGTGATAATACGGGTACTCGTTGACTGATGGTGTAGTGGCTTCTGATAAGTCCATTGTAAGTTGAAAATATCGTTAAGTCCAAAGCCATTTTGTACCCTTGCCCTCCTAACACCATAGCTCAGGACACGGTGCCCTGTAGAGTACCTACCTGTTCTCTTCCCTCGTGACCGGGGTTGCCCAGGACCTGTGTTCACTACCACTGTCCAGCATCTCAGACCAGTATGTTACTGGGTACAGCCAATACCTGGGGAAAGATCAAAGTTCAAAGTGCAGTTGCTACTGAATGTGTATCACTTTCACCTCATCGTAAAGCCAAAAATCATAAGTGGAACCTTTGTAAGTGAGGAAGCATGTGTATCAAAAAATAACAGGGCCTCCACCAGAACAGAGGTGGAGGCAATGAGAGACTTCAGGAAACTGAATGGTTTCAGGGACAGGGGCCCAGTGGAAAGGGGGTGAATAGCATGGAGCCCCTGCTTGGAAAGATTTCTTTTTTTTTTCTTTTTTTTTTTTGAGACAGGGTCTTGCTTTGCAGTTCAGGCTAGCACTGAGCTCACTATGTAGCCCAGGCAATCCTCGAGCTCAGCAATCCTCCTGTCTCTGCCTCCTGAGTGCTGGGATTACAGGCATGAGCCACCACGCCCAGCACTGTGGTATGTGGTATTGATTGTTGGTGGGCGTGAGTCTCCACGCCCAGCATTGTATGTGGTTTCCGGGGATGGGACTCGGGACCTTGCGCTTGCGAGGCAGGTGCCGGAACCACTGAGCTAAATCTCCAGCCCTGGAAAGATTTCTTTTGTTGAGCCATGTTGGGTAGAACAAGCCAATGGGACCTCACAGGAACCAGGGAAGAGGAGGTCAGCACCAAAAGAAGTCCAGAATGTCTGGAGATCTGAGAGGAAAAACAATCTCACATTTGAACGTATTGGTGTCAGTGCTTCCTGCCATTTCTGTGAGCAAAGTTCTTGGGAAGTGGAAGGTGGGTCTCCAGGAGATGTCTCCGTCTTTAACAGCAGAGTCTGAGCCTTTTTCCCCCCACAGCTATTCTGGGCATGCACACGCTCATGAGCAACCAGCAGTATTACCAGGCCTTGGGCAGCAGCTCCATCGTGAACAAGGAAGGCCTCAACAGTGAGTACCCCGCCTGGCTTCCTGGTGGCTCCGCCCCTTCGAGGCTCCACAGCTGGCTCACCGAGGCAGCCTTGGAAGAGAGGCTTGTTTTCCTGTCTTATTTCCTCTCCTCGCTGATGCACTGGCTTTTCACAGAGGTTCTAAAACGTTATGTAACCAAATAGGTCCATTTTTCCCTTCCAGTCTTCTGGGATTTTGTATTTTGTTTCCCCTTCTTCATCCCAGTATTATAATTCTTCTGTGTTTTCCTCTAAAAATTTTAGAGATTTACATCCTATATTCGCTTCTTCAGCCACCTGCAGTGCATGTCTGTGTGTGCTGTGGGATAAGAGTACATTCTATTTTTTAAATATGACAGCCCCCACCATTATTTGCTAATTTATCATTTTACCACTGGTCTAGGTAGCCTCCTTTACTATCAGTTTCTGCCTTTTTCTCCTGCTGCACTGTCCATGACTCCATTATCTTTTCCTGGACTGATATCACTATCACATTCTTCTTTTTTTTTTTTTTTTTTTTTTTTTTTTTTTTTTTTTTTTTTTTTTTTTTTTTTTTTTTTTTTTTTTTTTTTTTTTTTTTTTTGAGACAGGGTCTCACTTTGCAGTTCAGGCTGGCCCTGAGCTCACTATGTAGCCCAGGCAAGCCTTGAACTCCGCAATCCTGTCTCTGCCTCCCGAGTGCTGGGATTACAGGTGTGAACCACCCTGCCGGGCACTGTGGTATGTGGTATTGATGGTTGGTGGGCGTGAGTCACCACACCCAGCATTGTATGTGGTTACCAGGATCGAACTCAGGGCCTTGAGCTTCTGAGGCAGGTGCCGGAACCACTGAGCTAAATCTCTGGCCCTGATATCACACTCTTTATGCGCTTCGTTGTTCCAGCTTTGGCCTGCAAAAGAAACAGTGTTGCCCAAAGGGTAACTGTGGAAGATACATGCATTTCTTCCCCACCCGGCACTTCACTTTCTCCTCATAAGAGCCTGTTGAAATAGTGAGCACCAATGGAATGATTATCTCCACCTTACAGATGAGCACTTGAGGTTCAGAGAATTTAAGTAATTCAGGAAGTTTAGGTTTGCAGGAGGCCAAAGGAGGCTGCCAAGGAGGGCCAGAACCCCTGGCTCCCTTGGAGGCCTTCCCCCGATGCACGGCACCGGGGTGACCCTGAAACACGCAGCCTTCCCCTGGACCTGAACTCTGCCTTCACGTCCTTCCAAACTGTCCTTGTATTTTGTTAATCACTCTAGGTGTGATTAAACCCACACAGTACAAGCCTGTGCCTGATGAGGAACCAAATTCAACAGATGTAGAGGAAACTCTGGAGCGGATAAAGAACAATGACCCAGGTCTTGAAGAAGTTAACCTCAATAATATCCGGGTAAAGTCCCTTCATCTCATTTCACTGGTGGGGGGGGCACCTCCATGTCACCCAGGTGCCAATGGTCCAGGCTGTGCAGAGAAACAGGGCCCTGTTTGTACTCTGGGTGTATCAGGAATAGAAGCAAACCATTACAGAATGGGGGGGGGGCACATGCTGGACAGTATAAACAAGCACATCCCTTAGTCCTGGTTTCTTTCTGAGGATGACTTCAGGCCCAGATGTTCAGCATGGGCCAACCCTGCTCCTATCTGGAAACCTGCCATGTTATTCAAAACACAAAGATTCTCTGAGATAAAACTGTGAGTCAGACCCATGCTGCAGCATGGGATCTCAAGGCTGAAGTGCCCAGTGTCCACCACCTAGTGTGGCCACTGTACCCTGGGCCGACCCTGCCCTGAACCATCATGCAGCTGCTAGGCCATATTCACATTCAGCCTCATTTTACAGCCACAGAGGGAGCTGTTGGCCCAGATGTTCAAAGAAATACCTGAGCTGTTTACCCACATCTCTGGGACATGTACTGGTAGATAGACCGCTTCCACCAGCCCCAGATAGGCTGCAGGAGGAATTCGGGGTCAGGAGCAGCTGCCTGGCCACCTGCTCCACCCAAGGCCGTGGGACTAGCTCTGGGAGGGTAGAGGGGAGTAAGACAAGAAGCCAGTCCCTAGCTGCTCTCCTCTTTCCTTTCTTCTCCGTTTTCTTTTCAGTGGCTGCCAGTGCTAAGGCACAATCAGATCGGAACCCAGAGCCCCAGTGTTCTCCTCCACCTGGCTCCCTTGCTTAACTCCCTTGGGAGCTTAAGTGACGCTCTGAAATGAGAGCTTGGCAAGCACAGAGCCAGGTGCTCTCTGTGCCTCAGTTGTCTGCTGTGTGCCCAAGGGAGACCCTGGCACAATTCAGAATTGTGCATTCTTGCAACAAACTACACTCTGAGGCCTTGGCCAGTTCCCTTCTGTACCATGAGGCAGATGGATCAGATCAGTGATTTTCCCTTGAGGAGAAGACAGCACATGTCCCAGTGCCAAGGCCCACTGCCAGAGACTGGCTGTAATTGTCTGGGGCAGGCCTGCATCTCATCATGGTACACGAATTCTCCAGGGCCTGCTGATGTGCAGCCAGAACAGAATCTTGGGCTTGATCGATTGTTTTCTAGAAACAGGTATACATAGAGAAAGAGAGTTTCCCAGAGTCACACAGCAATAAACACCTTGCTCATGGCTGAGGTGGAGGCCAGGCCCCAGCCCCAATCCTCAGCTCTTGGACAATACTCTTCCTGCCTCCATGCTTGATCTGTGCCTCTCCTTTGCCCTCTACATGTGTGGAAAAGAACTGTGGGCCCTATCTAAATTTTTCAGGTGTTATTTTCTGTCTGTGTACCAGAAAGTTCTCCCAAAATCTTAGCCATCAGGAACAAAGCCCATTCAGCCTTTTGGCCAGAGACTTGCTAGAATTTAGGGAGGAACCAGCTTGGCCCCCTGTCCCTGGCAGGTGCTGCTAGTCATTCTGCTCCTTTCCTTCTGCAGAATATCCCCATCCCTACCCTTAAGGCATATGCAGAAGCCCTGAAAGAAAACTCCTATGTGAAGAAATTCAGCATCGTTGGGACACGGAGCAATGACCCTGTGGCATTTGTATGTAACCTCTGTTCTGCCGTGTGGATGTGAAGGGTCTAGATACAGACAGGTTGGACGTGTGGCTTCAGGACTGATTGGGTCTACTGTTGAGCCCTGTGTGATGTGGTGACAGGACCAGGCTAGGAGCCGGGAGGAGATGTAGATGGACGGCCATCACCCCACACTACCTATTGTCAGCCAGCTAATCCTCCCAGTCACCTTGTTTCCAGAGATGGGGTCTCCCTATGCTGCATGAAACACTAGAGTTCAGAGAGATCAGGCAACTCACTTCGTCCAAAGTACCACAGCAAGTGAGAGGCAGACCTGGCATTCAAATGAAATCACGTGACCCCTACAGCCAGATCACTTTCTATTGAATGTCTCACCTTTGGAAAGGCTTCTGGACCTCAGTTTCTCTATCTAAAACCACTGTCTTCATCAGTGGATCTCTATGAGCAATTTTATTTGTTTTCTTTAACTGATGTCTTAACAGATACTAATAAGCAAATTAAATTGTACTTATTGTAAAGTAATCATTAAATCTTAAATACTCAAAGTGCTTTTGTTGAGAGTGTCTGGGCCCAGCAGGCTCTGAGACTCTGACTGTGACCAGTCTCAGCTCCCATATGTTCATGAACACATTGGTCCTCTTGGCCATGTGGACCCCTATGAAAACAGCACCATGTGGTTACCTTGACAGTAGGAATACATAGAAAGTACAGGAGTTAGTGGAAAACAGGGGTGGTGATTAACTACAGAGGAGCAATCAGAAAATTCTTTTCTGATTTTTAAAATAGGTAGGACAATTTTCTCTAATTTTCTGCGTGTGGCAGAATCTACTTCACTATTTTTGACATGAGAGAAATAGCTCAGAATCTGCCATTGCGGCCAGTGGGGAACCTCTGGATCAGCGACCCCTGACTTCAGTGCGTCCTGAGTTTGCTGGCAAAGCCACATGACCCATCTACTACTAGGTGACAGATCAAGACGCAGCCACCTCTATGCTGGCATTCAGCTCAATGCCACAAATGTGTTTGGATACGAGCTCTGGGCCAGACTGCCAGATGGTGTCAGCCCATTCATACCTGCATATGCAGTGCCAAATACTGAAGTGCTTCTGGGCCAGCTGTAAAGCTCACTGCCAGGGCTCTGTAAGTGCCGCCCCCATCTCACACTTCCTCTGTGATCCACCCTTCCCGGAGGTAGCATGTGGCAGGAATGGGCTTCTAGGACTTGCTTGGCTCTTAGCACAGACAGCCCTGGGACCTGGTACAGCCGCCTTCTGGTTGTTAGATACTAAATGGTTAGGCCAAGCCAGACCAGACCTTTCCTGGGACCCAGGCAGTGCTGTGGAACGACAGGAGGGACACAGACAGGGCCCCTCAGCACCTCCTCCGAGAGCATGCCTTGTCATAAGCAAACTGACACACCATCCCAGGGCACTCTTCAGTGGGAGCCCAGGAAGGTGATGACTTCGGCACAGAAGGCTTCTGGGCAGCTGGGCCTCTCCCAGGTTTCAGCACACAGGAGCAACACGATACGGCAAGCATGCTGGCTGGGAGCGTCGCTCTAGACGACGGGGCCCACCTCTCACTACTGGGGCCACTCAGCTGCCGGTGTCTTCTTTCCCTGTGACACATCATTTCCACCAACTGCTAATTACCTCATTTCCGTCAGAGGCTCTGATTGTCATCTACACCCTCTGGCTGAATCCCTCTGAAACGTGCAAGGGCAGCCTGAGCGCTCCTCTTCCAGCTGGCCCTGGTCATTTGCCAAGAGGGCGGGTTTCCCTGCTGTCTGTGCTCAGATGAGGACAACCATGACTCTGTGACATTTCAGCGGGACTGAAGAAGAGATGAGCCCAGCATACATGGAGGAGTTGAGACTCTGCTGGTCACTCAGTGAACATTGCCTGAGGACTGACTGTGTGCTGGGCACCACGTGGGTCCCACGGCAACATGGGATATTATGGCAGCCTAATGGGAAATAGCCTAATGGAAAGACACCACAATCATAAAAGCAACAATGGCCAGGTGTGGTGGCACACACCTGTAATCTCAACCACTTTAGAAGCTAAGGCAGGACGATCCCAAATTCAAGGCCAGCCTGAGCAACTCAGAGAGACATTGTCTCAAAATGAAAAATAAAAAGAATTTGAAATACAGCTTTGTGACAGAGGTCCTGGTTTTGATTCCTAGTGCCAAAAACAAAGCAAAACTGAACCAAAGAATGTGAGTTCCAGAGGCATTTGCAGATAAATTCTGTGAGGTCCAAGAGGCAGCCTCAGCTAGCTGGGGGAGTCATCAAAATCTCTTAGAGAAGGAGGCATCAAGAATGACATTGAAGTGGGCCAGAGGGTTAGCTCAGTGGTTCCGGCGCCTGCCTCGCAAGC